>JAVTVY010037778.1:0-174036 GCA_036873755.1 Hanleya hanleyi
AGGAGCAAATGCAGGACCTAAATTAGATCTATTAAGTTGTGTTCATACATTCCACGAATGAGTCACTGCATAGTCATTCATTACACTACACCAATGACTGACATACAACTTTACTATGGAGTTCTTGATTGGCTACATGCTATTAAGAGTATGTAAATCAGTATAAAAGTAGGGCGTATGTATGCATACTTGCAGATCCCTTTTTAGAAGACTGAGAAATGGTATAAAAATAAAACAAAATGTAAAAAAATAATTAATGACCGGTTAGACCTGAAAGTGTCAAAGGCACAAGAAAAAATAAAGGGATCATAACCTGTAAGTTTCATGAACTTCCTTGCAATAGTTATCGAGATACGGCTCGGACAGACGGACAGACACATCGTAGGGCTGAGGAGTAATTTTTCCCGATTTATTAGATACCATAATGTATATCACCCAGCGATATTACCCTTCCTGCAATACTAAAAGTGGGCAGTTTCACATGCAAATTTGATCGTACCTCTATCAGTGGTACATACTATACGGTTTGATCAATCAATTTTATTGACTTTCAGTTTATATCCAATTATTTTTAGCATGTCACTTTCTTGAATAAAGCACAAATACTAGTGCTGGTTGGGTCAGTCCCGTGCGAGACTCGAACCCACGTCTTCAGAGTTTGGCACCAAATCGCCAGCAGTAAATGCAAGCACTCTAGACCACTCGGCCACCTCAGCTTCCACAAAAGGGGAAGTTCGGAGACCGAAGTCTAGATTACGCATATTTACTACCCCTCTGATAGACTGAATAATGGCACAGCTCCTAAAGCCGATATTATATATATATACTAATGCCATTTAGAAAATAGGTAACATTTATATCCAATTATTTTTAGGATGTCACTTTCTTGAATAAAGCACAAATACTAGTGCTGGTTGGGTCAGCCCCGTGCGAGACGCGAACCCGCGTCCTCAGAGTTTGGCACCAAATCGCCAGCAGTAAATGCAAGCACTCTAGACCACTCGGCCACATCAGCTTCCACAAAAGAGGAAGTTCGGAGACCGAAGTCTAGATTACGTACATTTACTACCCCTCTGATAGACTTTCAGTTGTAAAATTTTGATCTTGTTTTATGAAAAAAGAGAAAAAATTTGAAAACGACTGTCCATTTTCAATTTTGTTTTATCAAATAAAATTGAATAGTTAATTGTTACACAGACCGTTCAGGGCATAGTGACGTTCTCAGGCCTTCAACTGAAAAGGCATTTGGACAATGACCTGAGAAAAGTACAAAAGTGCCAACTTCTCCCTCAATACCATGAACATGATTTAAATCTAAACTCACACAAACTCGTCTTAGAAAGGCTCCCTTATTTGATTAACTCCTAATTTTACAATTCATTTTTCATACATCTGGGTGCCAAATTTTAGTGATATATTCCTCTGTATATTTTTGAGTTCCTGTCCTGTTAACGATACACCAAAGTTCAGTCTAACCCATCTATAAAATATTTATAACATACATCGACAAGTGTAACATATTACTTGCTTCATTGTCCTACTCTGGTAATAAAACTCACGGAAGTAGGTGATATGAAGAATATTTTGCTGCTTATTATCTTCTACCGGTAAATAAAATCTATATTATGAAGTTATTTCTTCATAAATATATTCATCCCAAGGCCAATAGCCTCTAGTCAATATCCTGGTGCCAATCGGTTCAGACGGCTATTAAAACCGTATTTTTAATTTATCATAAGACTACAGGCAATATATGGCTTTCAAATTGTTTTACAATGTAAGAAGTGCACACTGGTTCCAACACGCCTCTCGCAGGGCAAACTTCAACCCTTTCGGTCAGGCGAATTCGAACTCTTAATTATTCTAATTAATGGTACTTATATCCTAACAAAAATTGAAGAAAATGGGGAAAATTCGGTGGTGGAGCTTGAAACTCGGAGATGGAGCTTGAAACTTCGTAGATGAAACTTGAAACTATGGAGCTGGAACTTTGGAACTTGTTAACTTTGGAACTTGAATTATGGTGTTCCGTGTAAAGGTGGTTACCGTAATAGCACCCCATCTCAACCATATTTAGGCCTAATTTTAATCAGACTGGCATTTCTCACGGACTTCAATGCGATAACAATAATATTCATATTATACTAAAAGGTAACAAAAAATAGGATAATAGGTCGTCCGTAGGCTAAACTGGTAAAGCAAATGGTTGAAGATCAGTTATATCATAGATTCAATTACAACACATGTAAGGGAAGTGAGAAGAGGTGCCGACATACTGACAGAGCCACATGACCTCACAGTATAGTCTTCCGGCTAACCTATTCTAAAGCACATACCAAGAATCTAATGATTCGTGATATGTGTTGTATCTCAGGTACGCTTTTATTGTACCTGTTCATGTGGCAACTTGAATGATATGACCACATGGCCCTTAGCACTGGCATGAGCGGTACTAGATACAAATCTAGAGCTATGATGGAAATGCTCGGACAACTCGTATACTGGTAATTGGTGAGCTGTTTCGCAGTGACAACTCGTACACTGGGGATTGGTGAGCTGTATCGTCGTCAGATGAAAATGACGGCATTTAACACAAAAGACTAGCCTGTAAGGCCCGATGTCGACAACGCATCAACTTTACACAAATGTCAACACAATAACAAATGAAGCCTACGCTAAGTTGGGGAAACTATTTATAAAATTCACTGATGTGAACGAGATGGCACTTACCAACCCCCCATTCCTCTAAAATCCAGGGTTGCAAGTGCATATTGCACGACAGGAATATGATGATGTCATGTCCAGTGCTAACGAGTCCAAAGGTCAGTCGACCCCCAGTAACTGACCATATAGACAATAGAGGCACGGGTCGCTAGAGTTCAACTTTCCTCGCCTCACAAAGATATATTCCATGGTGCCAGAGCACAACATCTAGACACGTTAACATGCAGACGAAAAGGAGGAAAGTGGAGGCCATGGCCAGTTCACTGCAGAAAGACTACTTCGACATCCATGCTGCTCCGTGGCATGTTAACCACTACAGCAGCTTGCCTTGGGCCGAATACGTCGCTGAAGATGAACAATTTTGGGGACCACGTTGTTCCAGCAAATCTGTATTTAATAGGCACGTATATTAGTGTTTTTATATTTATGAGCGTCATTGTGTGACCGTACTTCATTTTTTGACGTCATCTGAGCTGAAAGTCGCTTTTGTGCGAAATATCCCCGTGACCGATTCCGCTCAATTCAAGGACACTTGACTTCATTTTATAGATCACCTCCTATACCGCTACGCAAAATTTAATCCAGAGTACATTGCAAAAAATACTTATTTTTAATCCCCCCCCCCTTTCGCGGCGTACGCAATACCTGAATGCCCCGTCAGTACACAGTAATTGTTTGCAAAACCACCGTGGTAAAGTAAAGACAGACAGCATAGCGGTGCGACAACGGACCCGCTGTGAATCTTAGCCAGGCTGCATGGTGCAGGGGAATGATCAAGCACTGCCGCTATTTTATGATTCCATCTTAGCATAAATTTTACTAAATTCTCGAATATACTAGGAAATTATCTTTTACAAATCACGAAGTAAATGTTCTTTCAAATTCGACAATGCTAAAATAGTTCATCATTGATCAGTTTTCATGGTATAATTTTTCTCTTTTTTTTTCTTTTTTTTCAGGGATGAGTCCTATAAGCACTGTCTAATGTTTCAGCCAAGGGAAAGATTAATTTGCAGTTGGAGAAATTCACTAAAGCTGGTCATTTGAGGAGACAGGGGAATACAGGTGGCCGAGGCATCATATGTGCAGATGAGGTGTTTCACAGCCTGAGTTTCATGATGAAAAGAAGTACTGGTGTGTGTGGGTGGGTTCACCCAACCAGAAAGATGGAATGTCCTTGTTAATGAGATAAAAACTTCCAATGATGGACTGTTAGAGAGATTCCTCTTTTGGCTCTGTCCCTGCAAAGTATACACAACTGAGTATGTTTTTCTTCAAAATCTGTACTAAATGGTATCTTATTGAAATTAATGTCTATTTATTCATTGTACAAACTGATAGTCAATGTTATACTGCACCCTAATAAATAATCTGTTATTTTTTTTACTCCTCCTCCCCCCCCCCCCGGTCATTTTGGCCTCGGAGTATTGTCATCGTTATGCGAGTCCGTCCGTTAGCCCCCGTTAGGCAAAAACCGCTTGAGATACAGTTACCAAATTTTGGAAACTTATTCATTTACTTATAAATATCGAAAATGGCTCCGTTCGGCCTATATTTTACAGGGTCATTCCCCCTCTACAGATGGATTAATTTAAGATCTTGTGATGTCAAGTGTATACATACTTACATGTAACTTAATTTCTGTTATCACTGGAGAAAGGCAACTGCTGCTCACCGTTTGGGGTGGGCGAAGCCATTCCGTGTGCTACGGGTCCAAAACCCATGCCCATATTCAAAGGTCTGGAATGTGTATGGGTGGGTTCACCCAACCAGAAAGATGGAATGACCTTGTTAATGAGATAAAAACTTCCAATGATGGACTGTTAGAGAGATTCCTCTTTTGGCTCTGTCGCTGCAAAGTATACACAACTGAGTATGTTTTTCCTCAAAATCTGTACTAAATGGTATCTTATTGAAATTAATGTCTATTTATTCATTGTACAAACTGATAGTCAATGTTATACTGCATCAAAATAATTACCTTAATAAATAATCTGTTATTTTTTTTACTCCTCCTCCCCCCCCGGTCATTTTGGCCTCTGAGTATTGTCATCGTTATGTGAGTCCGTCCGTTAGTCCTGTTAGGCAAAAACCGCTTGAGATACAGTTACCAAATTTTGGAAACTTACTGCTTTAATTATTATAACGAAAATGGCTCCGCTCGGCCCATATTTTACAGGGTCATTCCCCCTCTACAGATGGATTAATTTAAGATCTTGTGCAATATGCTTGAATGTAACCAACTGTATCTGCAGAACTGTTTCATACAGCTATTTCATTTTGGAAACTTATTCATGTCATTGAATTCTACAAGCGTAAACAAATCCATTGTCTCTGTTCTTATTTTATGTAGGTATGCCCCTTTCGAGAATAGGAATCTTGGATATACTTGAATATAACCAGTTATATTTGAAGAACTGTATTCGGTGCAGCTACCACATATTCAGACCGGCAAGTGCCTCCTATATATATTTCCTACATTTTTCTATATTTTTCAGTCATTCCTTTATTTTCCTATATTTTACGCAAAACCTTCTATATTTCCGATATTTTTCTCATGAATACTTGCACTAATGCTTTCAAATTGGCATGAGGAAATACATTTCAGAAAAACAAAATTCACCAGCTTCGCTGGGCAAATATGAAAACATTTGGATTCCTCTTAGCACTTAGAACACCAGAAAACTACCAAGTTTGTAACATATAATCTAGTACTGACCTGTCTTACACTCCCTTATTTCCTATATTTTACTAAGAAAATTCCTATATTTCTCCTATATTTCCTCATATTTTCACTGAGACACTTGCAGGCCTGCATATTGCAAACTTAATTTATCTGCTTTTATTATAGAAGCGAACAAAAAATAATTCGTCTCGGCCCATATTTTACAGAATTATGTCTCTTTTGGGTGTAATAATCCATGCGTGTGTGATATATGCTTGTATGTTGCTGTTATATCTGCAGAATTAATGATATGCTCTAAAAATGAGAATTCTGGATGATCAGTAATCATAACCATAACATGTTGCACATTCTCAGCACATATTTGTCAATTGCTTGGGGGAAGCCGAGGGGTTTTGTGAGTCTCAACCTTTAGAGTAGGCTACAAGAATGAGCTCAGCAACTGTTCTTGCAAAAAGTGTACAAGTAAAAATGTAAAATTGCAATACTTTTCATCTCTTAGATGATGATACCTGCTGATGACAAAGATATGATATTTTTTATGTAAATTAGGAGTGAGTGAGTGAGTGAATAGGGTTTAACGTCGCTTTCAACATTTTTTCAGCTATATCACGACGGGGAAGTGAAGGGAGGGGAGGGGGAGGGGAAGGGGAACCTACTTGTAACAGAGCAGATCTAATGCTGCCATTTTATAGTGCTGTCTCACTGAAATATCATGCCGTAGGCAGACATGACACCCCACTCAGTCACATTATACTGACACCGAGCGAACCAGTCCTTGTTCTATCCTCTTAATGCTGAGCGTAAGCGAGGAAGCAACACGTTCCATTTTTCAAGTCTTAGGTATGACCCGGCCTGGGATCGAACCCAGAACCTACCGCTTACGAGGCCGATGCTCTAACCATTAGACCACCGCAGTGCGGTTAATGTAAATTAAACAACTCTGTATTCATCTATGCAAAATAAATATATCTTCACGATAAGTACATGTATTGTTACAGGCAGCATCGCAAAGCAGACAAGGAACTCGGCCAAAAGTTCCCCACTCTCACAACATTAGAGCCCGTGTTTTTGCAGTTGTTTGATGAACACAATGAGACGGATGAAAAGGGGAATTTTGTAAAGGGGCCAGCTGCAGGCGCCCAGTATCGCTTCGACGAAGAAGCCCAGATATTGACGGAGAAAATTTTTATGCTATCGTCAAAGATCTAAAGAAAAGCTCCTCCTGTTCACACGATTCAGATTCCGATGCTGCTGATGAAGATGACGAAGACGATGATGTGGGCCATCTTGGTTTACCATCCGTAACAATACCAGCCGCCGGTGTTACACTTAAGTATGTAAATCAGCTGGCAAAAATTTGTTTGTCCATGCACTGCTTGATCCACATTCTGGAGCAAATTCTGAACTTTAAATGAAGGTACAGTAGAAGGAGGGGATTCCAGCAGAAGTTGTCAGGAGAGCTGCTTCTAGATCATCTGATCGAACAGACAACAGAGTACACTGAGGTATGCAAAATCTTTCTCAGTTTTTGTTTCCTAATATCACACTGAACTTGTCATAGGAGGCAACTAATATGGGATCGTCGTTATATGACTGGAATATTGTTGAAAGCGACGTTAAATCTTTACTCACTCATCTTCTTGATACAGTAAATATATCAGTAATACCACATAACTCAAGCTGTTTTGCAAGAATAAATGACAAGTGCAATGGAACAAAATAAACGTCAATCATGAACGTCGGTCACATCAACCTGAAGTAATGTGCGGAACAAACATCTGTACAAAATACATTTATTTTCTCAAACGGGAACCACGGGGATTTTAAAAGGTTTTAAAATAGCAGGTAGAAAGAATGTAAGTGGGCGGCCACACTGACTGACAATTAGTGTTTCCATTATAGGAATTACATAGAAAGTAGGCGGCTGTTTTGGGCACATTTGGTCATGGTAGGGAGCGAAAAGGGGACACCTACCGCCTTCTAATGACATCCCTGGCACCGTAGCAGTTCTGTTGGTCAAATCATTCACAACCCTTACTTCTCATTAACCATGTATTGCAATATATTTTAAATGAGTCTTGGAATTATTATACGCCTGACCAAAAGGTGGACATATGTCATGGTGGTTTCCATCCGTCTGTCGAAGGTCCATCTGGTTGCTAGATCCGGTGCAATTCACCATATTGAAGCCACGTTTGACACTTCTTTTATGTGTATCTACTGAAATCGTCTCTTGAACAATCGTGTATTGCCAGTTTTCCTTGCTAATTTGTCAGCTTTATTATTCCAAATAAATCAAATATCTGGGTCTGTCAACAAACTCACAACCAGATTACATGAAGTGTGCCACTGTATAAAGGAATTTCATGGGGGAAATGCATCTTTGTAACCGCAAAGCGCCACCAGTGGGTAGTCGTGATGGTTAGAATACCAGACATACATATTCATTCAAAAATTCTTTCACCTGAGTTGACACATTCAGTTTTGTTGAGATATCTTATTACCAGGGATTCAGTGAGGTACATTCACCTCAAACCTCAACAATCCAAATTCATGTTATCATGAATTTGTATCAAATGTTTCATTATGACCCTTATAAAAAAATACCATGGTGCAAACTACGGGTTTTTGGCCACGGTTCATGTACCATGGTTACCATGGTTTTACCATGGTACATGCACCATGGTTTTACCATGGTATCATGGTTTTACCATGGTTCATGTACCATAGTTTTACCATAGAACCATGGTTTTACCATGGTACATGTACCATGGTTTTACCACGGTACATGTACCATGGTTTAACCATATAGAACCATGGTTTTACCATGGTACATGTACCATAGTTTTACCATAGAACCATGGTTTTACCATGTTACATGTACTATGGCTCTACCATGGTACCATGGTACATGTACTTTGATAAGCTGAATGCACCATGGTAAAATTGGACAAAAAAATAGTGGTTCGTACCATGGTATTGAGTGTGGTATTGTACTGGAATAAATTTGCATTCACATTAGACGAGTTGAAGAGACTGAATGCTCAAGAAACAAATGCAGATGCACGAAAACAAGAAAAAATGGTTTGTAAAGGTTTAGTAAGACCTCATGCAAACATAGCATATATCACTATACAGTCAATTTGGTTTCGTATATGTTAACTAGGTAGATTACAAGCGTCTAGTCCGTCATTCATAATCCAGCCGTCGTCCATTAGAGAATATCCGCGTCCATAAACCGAAGACCTATTCCATATTCCATATAACAGTATTAGCACCAAATTCAAATAGACAATCATAGTATACATAAACATAGGCTTGTTTCCTGCAAGAGAGAAGCGGTCAACAGTTTTCAATGATGCCGACAAGACATCATGATGTCAAAAATATCAAATCCGTATCGCTGATCAGTATTCTTAATTCATAATATTCGTTGTAAATTCGTCATCTAAAGAATGATGTATCTCAGTCACGCTGTGATTGTGCCTGTTCATATGAGTACCATGAAGATGTTGAAGTACATGGGTTCATACAGCCCCTAGCCCTGGGTTAAGCGGAATTAGACACAAGTTACGAAACGTAGCGCCATAGATCTTGCACGCTACGTTCGTATTTTGCTGTCAGCATGCGATATGTATCGCCAAATTTGAGAAACTTTGAGTGGAGGCGCTTGGTGGAATAGCCCTGTTTTATAAGTTTCTGCAACAATGTTTTGTGACGTTGATTAAAATCAACACATTTAACACAGGATCTAGCAAATGCTACTAAGCGAGATATGTATACGCCATATGCAGGTCCCACTGGAATATTACTATCCAGAAAGGGATAGTTTACGATGTCGAAATTGTAATCATCTCTTTTGTCATAAAGTCAACGAGAGAGAATGCCCGCTTCATTTTTATAGAGATAGAGATCTAAATAAGATGTGCCTATAGGGCTATCTGTTATTTCCTTCAAATCCAGTGAAGGTGGATATATATCCTTCACTGCGTCATTTATATAGCGATTATCCACAGCGAGAAGATCGTCTATATAGCGTTTGGTGAATGAGAAGGAACGGACTTTGAATGGATCGGTTTTTGAAAGCGCCTGCATTTCACATAGACATTTTTAATGAGAAATTCAAGCAACTCTATAAACAAAGAAACATCCAATGAAGGATATCTCTTGTATGTAGTCGCGCTAAAGAATGCTTTATGGCTTCCGACATTAATATATCTACGATCAGTTTTCTTGAACACATATACTATTAATGAACTTATATACGATCAATAAGGTCCTGACGAGGGATTGTAGTATAGAGAGTCGAGAAATCCCATGTGGATACATGTCTGTACGGTATGTGACCTTTAGCATCAAGTTCTTCCGTAAGACATTTTGAGTTTTTCAATATCCACATACATTCAACGCCAGAGTTCTTAGAAATAGTGGTGCAATGCCTTTCCCAAAATGCTTTTACCTCCTCAAGGGCCCTTGTCAATAGGGTTGAAAGAAGCTTGGTGGTGCAGCTTCTAGAACCAGCTATGAATCTAGCTTTGTATGGTGATTTATGCATTTTGAGAGTCCAGTATATTTTTGGTATGTCGTTATGATTGGTTGGAAGACAAATACCTCTTTCCCTGAGAAACTTTTTGTGATTGTTAAAGTGATCGTAAACCCTCAAGTAAAGTTTCCATCAAATGAAAGACCATTGCAAACAGTGTCGGAAAATATTTATTGTAATTTTTTACGATTTTATTACACAGATTAAACTGCAAATAAAGCACAGTATTCTATGGTAGTCTGTTGCAATCATATTTAGGTTCAGTGACGTCACACTGCCTTAATACATATATTTCAAACTGTCTGTGCACTTTCCAATGCTTGATTCAAGCTTACGGTGTGTATACTTTGAGTTTCAACACAGACTCACTTTCCAATGTGTATGTTTCATCAAAATCGGGAGATGGTAACTCGTAACTGTCAAGTCAATTTGAATCTTGCATTTAATTTCCCGGATTTTGGTGAAACATGCACATTGGAACAGTGAATCTGTGTTGAAACTTAAAGTATACACACCTTAAGCTTGAATCAAGCATTGGAAAGTGCATACTCAGTTTGAAATATAAGTATTAAGGCAGTGTGACGTCACTGGACGTAAATATGATTGCAACAGACCACCATAGAATACCATGCTTTATTTGCAGTTTACTCTGTGTAATAAAATTGTAAAAAACTACAATAAATATTTTCCGACACTGTTTGCAATGTTCATTCATTTGATGGAAACTTTACTTGAGGGTTTACGATCACTTCATTTTCGAATGAGATATATTTATCGAATTAATTTATAATAATAATAATAATAATAATAATCTTTATTTTATTTTTTTTTTTATTTTTACTCGAAGGGCTCATTTAGCCAAAGGCTACTGATACACGAGGACGACCATGTGTATATACAAATAGTGGTGCAATTAGAAACAACAAAATGATGAATTAAAGAGCAAAACCAAATAACAGTAAAGGGAATAAAACTAAACATGTTTAAAATTAACAAAAGTATCTAAGACAAGTGCATAATAAGACAATTCTAAAACTCAATAAAATGTACCCCATCCATTAAGAATTTGTTATAAAAGAAATTAAAACAATTTGACTTAAAAGATTTCACAGCAGTTGCTTTTTGTAAAGATTGGGGTAAACTATTCCATAACTTAACAGATTGAAAATTAAAACTACGTCTAAACAATTCAGTTTTACATCTGGGTAAAATCATTCTGTATGGTAAACGAGACGCTCGTGTCGATAAATTAGATGTGAACATATTACACAAATGTGACGAGCTTTCCCCATTAAGAGATTTAAACACTAAAACAGCACGATGGTAGTTAACTCTGTACTGGAAAGGTAA
Source organism: Hanleya hanleyi (assembly GCA_036873755.1). Taxonomy (NCBI): domain Eukaryota; kingdom Metazoa; phylum Mollusca; class Polyplacophora; order Lepidopleurida; family Hanleyidae; genus Hanleya; species Hanleya hanleyi. The sequence goes on from JAVTVY010037778.1 coordinate 11,304, forward strand.
CCACTTTAACTTTGTAAATAGATCCATGGAACGTTTGCGTGCATACTCTGGGAGAAAACATTTAATGCGACGTAATAACGCAATCCTTTGACTTATTTTAGAACAAGTTGAGTCCACTTGTTCCTGCCAGTTCAAATTGTTGTCAACAATAACTCCAAGTATCTTTCCGCTGGCAACGTTCTGTAACGTAGTGGCGCCGATTTTTACAGTTAGCTGGTCAGAAGAAAGTCTTGAACGTTTCTGTGCTGTCATAGCGAGCATAGCCTTGGATTTATCACTGTGGAGAATCATTTCATTTTCGTCACACCATTTTTCAACGTTCAGGACATCATTGTTCAGCTTAACTTCAATTTCCTCAATTGAATTACCACAGCTGGTTAATGTAGAGTCATCGGCGTACATGTGGACTTCACAGTAATTGGTGTACAAAGGTAAATCATTTATAAATAACAGAAAGAACAGAGGTCCTAAAATGCTACCTTGAGGGACACCACAGTTTATCGGTTATATGAACTGAGGTACACATTTTCAATTTCGACCATCCACATTTTTCTTTGATGTGGATGTTATACGAATTAGGTCTTTGGATTATACACGTTGGGTGGGTACGGTTTTCTGTTGCTTCAATGCATTTTGTCTAACCTCATGCATCATATTTGAAAATAGTTTGACGGGATCTGCCTTTCGTCTTCTCTTAATACTTTCTTGCCTGAATCCATTCCTTTCATTTCATGTAACATTCATTCATTTCATCTAGCAAGTTAACTGGTTTTCTCTAATTAGATATCGAAACATTGGTGAGATTAGAAAAGTTGAATCCATCTTTTTTTCTGTATGTCCATAATTTCGACATGGCACTGATGGCGTTAACAAATGCAAGCGGCAACTTTATATAGACCTGTTCTTGGTTAATAATTGACCACTAGCTAGATTAATACATGCAAGCGGCAACTTCATGTAAAGTCGTTCTTGGATAAGAGTTGACCACTAGCAGCAAGTTGATAATCCTTAACCTAAGTCGAGCAGAGTTTAACATGTGTGAAACATATTAAACACAACCATAGTTAAACGTAACATTAAACGGGCGTTGAGAAACGAAGCCGGCGTACTGACAAGAAGTCATATTACCCCGCAGTCAAATATACTGACTGCATATTTGTAATAAAAACATCACAAGAACCAAAAGTGTCCCCTGTGATGATGTGATCTCTACCCCGCTTTTATTGTGACTGCTAATGTGGATGTATTGAATGACATGACCACGCGACCCCTAACACTGACTTGGGCGGTATTAGATACAAATATTTCAGAGCGACAATATGTAGCCCTGTAACACTGACTATGCTATAAAGAATATACACGAGAGTTCAAAACAGACATTACAGAGACTTCATTCCAGAAGTATTGGAAGTTTGATTTCTCATTTTGCTAGTATCCATCCACAAAGTGTTAAAAGCTTGAGCTCTCTAGACTCAAGTGTGAAGAAGATACCGAAGCATAATCACCCCTACCCCCATTCCTTGTTTGTTTTTGTGTTACTTCGAGAGCATTGGGAGAAGGCATCATGCGACATTACTCATTACCGTAGATTTCAACACCCCGTTCCAAATAAGTCATGCATTCGTGGTCTTGAATGCACACATCACGCAAAATCTAACAGGGTAATACACCGTTGGAAAATTACAACAAAAGGTCCAGAAAAAAATACTTCCATGGTGAAAATAACGACATAGTGACACCAACATTGAAGATAATCGGAATCGGATTGCTTTATCTGAATGATCCGTACACATACTAAATATGTGTTAAATTTCATTGCGTTAGGATCGCTGAGAAATAAAATATTAGAACGTAATCACCCTACCCCTATTTCGGCTTCATATTTCTCATGCTCTGGTGCCGTTAAACATGGTTATGTTGCATCCATGAAGTGCATATTAGATGGTTACACCAGGCCTAGAATTAACGAAGAGAGGATTATCTTTCGCAAATACAAATCAGGCAGAATGCAAAAAGAGTTTGTGCAAATGCAAAACAAAAAATTGCTTCTCATTTCCAAAAAAAAAAGTTATGACGTCAGCTCGACGTAAGAAAAACGTAAAAGGCTAACTTGGATTACGTTATCTTATAGAAGATTATTCAGAGGTCAGGTATAGGAAGTTACAGAAAGTTCTGTGCAAGATTAATAAAGATATACGTTCATAAATACCCCTACCCCCATCTTAAGAGTTAATTTTGTCTTGTTCAGACAGCGATGAAGAAATGCATGCTGTGACTTTATGCACCATCGTAGATGCCTACATCAGGTCTAGAACTGACCAGCAGACGATACTCGTTCAAAAACAGTGCTACGAAAACCTTATTTAGACCCCTTTTTGCGATTTGGCTACCGGACTATATGCTTTTTGGGTATATCGTTTTATGAGTGGTTGAAAAACAAATACTTTTTTCTTTGAGGAAGGTTTTATGGTTGGTAAATAAATCTTCCAGAGTATCGCTATTTGGGAGTAAGTAGACGGTTGGCGATGGTGTGCTTTTACTCAATACCTCAACCAGCACCTGGTGATACTTATATTTACATATGAATATTATATTATTTGGAGATTTGGCTGTTGGAACTATGACGAATTTACTCGAACTGAGGTTTCTTAGTACTTGTTCTGCCTGGAAAATTGTTATGTCGGATTGTTGTGAGGTCCTCCAATAAGCGAGTACTGTAGGTTCAACGTTTTCTCGCTTTGATTACTCAATAACATACTGTTCCAATGTAGTCAGGGCTGTTTTAGGTCTTCATCACTCACAAAATGAGGAGGTTACTAGTCCAATTATGTTTGCTTGCTGTATTGATAAAGTTTTACCGTTCACAATCACAACTATAGTCTCCAGACGTGTACATGTTCCAGTTAACTCCTCGGCAGCATTTGAGAAATTGAATATTTTGGTGACTATAGATTTAGTATATTTATATGAACTTCCACTAAGTCGGAAGTTGGAATTCGAAAGTTTGAAGTTGGACGCGGGAAGATGGAAGCAAGAGTTGGAAATGCCACCCCCCCCCCTCCATTTCAGGCTGCTGCGGTACACTCGACTAAACCAAGTAAGGTAGAGATGATATAATCAACAATCTTGGAAAGTTAATCCCACCGCACCCCCAGGAAAAATCTAAATGTGGCAACAGAAAAAGAGTATGGCTGGGATATCGTCCGCATACCATCGAAGGACCATTTTTCTTACATGTATTCTATATTCATATATTTTATGCTAATCCGGTATGTGATTGGATCAAATAAAGTTGGAAGTCGGAGTCTGGAATTTGGAAGTCGGACATTTCAATTCAATTTGTTTGGCACTCACACAATTCACATTGGTTATGGCGGAGAAACCATATCAAACACAATAGTTCACTAAGTAGGAAATGTCTCTCTCCGGCTTTCGTACCTATTTGATTACTTGTTGAATCATTCATGAAGGTAACGAAGAGAAACCAAACACAAAAAATCCAGTTTATCGCGAAAAGCTGAAAGAATAGCAGATCAATAGAGAGACATCCACATCCCTTTCTTGTCGAGTAGATCATTATGACGCTGTAACGGAAGAAATATAAAGGCTTTGAAAAATTGGAAGTATCTCCAACGAAACGTCAGCTCCACAGCAATAAAGAAGTTGTTATCCATAATAGCCATGTGTTATATACGCCGGCTTCTGAATGCCTATCAAAGAAAAAAATATATATATAAAGGGTTCGATATTCTCAAGTAATTTATCATGTCTTGTGTAAATACAAAATTATATATGTATAACCATTTTTGGAGTGGACAGGACATTCCCATTCCAGGTGGCATAATCTCGGGAGAATATTGAAATAGTCTACCATGCCAAGCGATATTCCATTATTAAGCTTGTTATAAATATAGCAATAAGGAAGTTTACGATTAAAACGTGTACTCGGATTTTCGAACGATATAATTACAACACATATGAGGGAAGTGGGAAGAGGTGCCGACATACTGACATAGCCACATGACTTCACATTATAGTCTTCTGGTTAACCTATTCTAAAGCACATACCAAGAATCTAACGATTCGTGATATGTGTTGTATCTCAGGTACACTTTTATTGAAACTGTTCATGTTGAACTCAGTTGAAAAGCCAGTCACTGAGTATGTCAAAGTCACTGGATTTCTTGCATGGATACATTACCACCACCACTGTCCGGAGATAATTAACAGCCCCCGGGATTCTCTCGAGAAACAGTTCAGCTGGCACGGCCATGTGAACACGATTATATTGGGAAGGTTATGGGCTTGTGATTCAGCTTATCAGCACCTAAACATAGGTATTTTGTTCGCCTTATATGTAATAAAGGTGATGAATTATGGATATTTTCTCGCACATTGACTATTGCAAAGTGTCCATGGTCCCTCATTGGCGTAGTTCGTCGAATGAAAGGTATCTGCGTGGTAGAACCATTTTATCCATTTTAATTTCTGATGCAAAAGTAAATTTTCTTTAATAACGGCATATTATTCATTGAGGAACAGCTCGGCGTTTTCGTTTAATGTCGCAAGAAAACTGGAATCCATTTCCTGATGGAATTAGTTCATCGAACTGTTCAACAGATGTATACAATCAGAAGGATCTCCACTTATCCCATCATGACGTCATTTCTTCTTAAATCCATTAAACTCTTCCATAGAATTGGGTGTGGATATATGTTAATGGGGTACCAACAAAATAGTAACGTCCTGGTATCTGTCACATCTCATTTTCCCACCACTATGCAAAACGGGTCAATATCTGGGTGCAATGTCACATGCGCCAAATTGATGTGTGTAAATGGTTCCCGCTTTCCACATTTTATTGTGGGCTATGAACACACCTCTTGGGCAATTCAATTGCGCATTAAAAGAAGTCTAATATATCAATGATACTAGCTCAAGTCGTTACTTCTATCATGGAAGATTTATTTGAACTCAACAACAGCCATGAAATACGGGTTATGAATATATTAAGGTACAGCTCAAATGTTCACTCGGTGTCAATCAATAATTCATTTCCAAATAACAGCTATCTTAACACACTTCTTTTCTCTTTTCTTTCGTCTTTTCTGTCTTGTTTTTTCTCCACATTCGTAGCAGGTGTACTGTAAGATAAGTACGCATGATGAAAATGAACTTCTGTAAGGTGAGTGCGAACGAAGAAGATGAACTGGTAGCGGCTCCAAGGTCAACGAAATCACGACAACTGAGAGTATTGCAGGACATCGACAAATATGTGCATGTTTTAAACTTGTAAGCGGTACCGCCTCATTGCTCCCTTCCACCTGTGGGATTGCACATTCTCTGTCTGCTGCCAGTAGGACATGCACAGCATTATAGTGTCCAGGACAAGTGTGGTAATAAGCCAGAAATAGGGGTTTGTTGGTACTCTGTGCTTGTGTGCACTCTTGCCTAATCAATGGAACATCTGTTCGACCAGTGATAATACAGAGGGTAATGCACAAGTTACTGATAGCAGCGATCAAAATGTCACCTAATTCACCTTCAAATCTCCCAGATCTGGAGTATTCTGTCAAGGCTATTTGTCGACACAAAGTTCTGATAGAAACCATGGTTACACTGTATCCCTTCGACAAATTTCTGACGTAAAACATATGCCAGCTCATTAATGTTCTTTGCTTTGAAATCACCCAAAATAACACCACATTTTCCCAATTACACTTTTAAAGATAACTCTGCAAAATGCAAAAGACTATGCGCCACAGAAACGAATAAGCAATTACCATCTGCAGGTACAGAAATCATATCCATGTTCATCGAATGAACATTTCTTTCAAGCCGATTCTCCGTACAGGTAGTCTTACTCTCCGGTTTCAAGAGTTTAACAAAGCTACTGTTTGACCACACAACAGCATCTAGACTGCTAATGAAACTGTTTCTTTCTTTCAGAAACTTGCAAGATGAATGCAAATTCATTGCACTGTTTGCAATTGCGGACTCCTGTTCAGACATGTCAAGGCAGTTTTCAAACTTCTCAGACAGTGACGCTGATTCTTTCACACAGACATCGCGGTCTTCCTCTTTCTTTTCCTTCTTCACATCAGAATTGCAGTCATACAAGCAAATCGTTTCTTCGCGATGAGAATTCATCACTAACCAGGCAAATAGGTAGCAATAATCCGTTGTTTATTTTTCCCTGCTCTTTACTCAAATTCCATTTATAAATTAAAAGGGACAGTAATGCTACAGCTAAGCGCGGGCCTATTCTTCCGACAGCTACTATAGAATTATTTAATTCCTTGTGGAATCTTTCATTCTTATTTGTACGGACTCCAACCGGAATGTTAGACAGACATCCCTTTTCAATGTGAATTCGTAGATTTTCACAAGCTTTTTCAACTTCGTCGTTGAATGCAACTGATCCATTGGAAGATTCTATTCGTTTCCACTTGTGAACGAAGGAATCGAAAGATTGTCTTATCGTCTGGGTGCATGGTGTTGGTTGTTTACGGACTTTATCAAAATCGCCTGCCTTTCTGAACATACTGCGCAGTTCCCTTTTATTTCATATCGAAAATCATTTTTTCCAACTGCCTTGAGAATTCTTTGTACTCCATGGAACAGGTCTAGTTTGATAACCTTCATTTTCTTACTCTAATGGCAGCAGTTGTCCAGGGAAACTAATTTTACTCTGCCGCACTCTTTTTAAAAACTGGATATCTTGTAGCAGGTGGACACTTGACCTATTCCATTCATTATCATGAACAGTGAGTCGTATTGTTTTACCAATACACCATCGTTCCTTTCATAACCGATGTTCACCGAAACTTTAAAAGTATGGGTACAAGACAAATGTTCAAAATGCAGAGAATTTGCATATTCCTGTAGAAAATCATTTTCCGACTCGTACGTGTGAAGCAATATATCCATCATATAATTGTCACTCGGCATTGGATTATACAGCTCGAAAAATGTGTTTATACTTGGAAACTTTTCTTCATGCCGGTGTTTCGGACTGCATGTTGAGGCTCCTAAATCAAGCCATTGGTCCATATATAGACAATATTCTCTTTGTTTGGAGATGAACTGTTGAAATGCAACATTACGAAGATACCTCTCCATCTGCTTCAAAAGAATGCCATTCAGGACACTGAAAAAGAAATTCCACAGTAGAAATTGATACATAGCAGAGCATAGTATATATGTATATATGTATATATGTATCAGTAGTCATTTATTAACACTTAAATACGTTCATGTATGTACTCTCTAATATAATTACATTCAAAATTCAATCTTTCTCATTCTAATTGCTGACCAAGTATTTCAGAGCAAAAGCAGATTCAGTATCTCATTTTCAATCCAATACATAGAGGATCTTACACGAATAAAAATGGTTATGTGATAAACAGAATCTTACACTCGTGGCAATTTAATATGAAAGTTATGACACGAGTTGAGTAAGTTGTACATGCTGCGAGCTTTAGCGAGCAACAGATAAAACTTACTCAACGAGTGTCATAACTTTCATATTAAATTGCCACGAGTGTAAGATTCTGTTTATCACATAACTATTTTAAGAAAATTATAAACGCATTAATTCGAAATATTTTATCATCGAATCTATCTCTAAATTTCCTTTCTTTGTTTCTTCTCGACGAAAAAAACGTCCGTGGCTTAGGAGCATCACAGCCTTACAAGTTACTGTATACGCTAAGCCGATATAGTTCCAAAACGCAACAGAGTTTGAGCACCTCCCTTTTAAGGCTGTTCAGTTTCCACAGCATTTCAAAATACCGTAAACCATTTCACAACAGAACGCAGTAAGTGTAACTTGTTAATTAGCTGTTCTTCATACATTATTTATTTTGGATCATGTCATGCCACAAGTTACACTCGTGTTCGCTGCATGTCATCACACGCGCGACATGTTGACGAGTTCCCAACGACGTGACGACAAGCTAGGCTGACCAAATCATTTTGAATGTAAACCGTTTGAAGTCTGTAAATCATCCAGATCTATTGCATGAAATAAGCAAACATCGGGAAGATTCCATGTAGATAATTGCAGAAGAATGAATAAACGTTTACTTTCGAGATCTGACGGGATACGGTACCCAAAATGGCGGCCTGGCTCGATTCGCCAAATAACAATGATAGACTACGCGAGTACTTTATAGGAAATATGAAGCTCAAAACCGTCAAATAATGTATTGTCGATCATTGCTGTTTGTATGGCTATTGGCAATTATAGTATGCAGTTCGATGCATGTATCTGGATAAAATGATCGTCTTGCAGATATCTATGTTGTTGTTCCACTTGTAAACATAGTATTTCGTAGTAAAATTTTATCAATGGGAAAATAGTGCAATGACGTCACCATCAAGCGTAGTAATTTATTTTCTATCCAATCAGCTTGTTTGAAAGTGTTATGTCACTAGTTACATACGGTATTTACGTCATTACTTTATGTCACTGAATAACAACCCAGTTATGTGATAAATACAATATATCAATCCAATGAAACTTTGGTCACCAATTCCAATTTGGAATATTGAATTTCCAATCTAGTTATTTTACGGACTTCGTCCATACATTATTAGCAGATGGAAACAAATATACGCTACCCATCAATAGCATATTAGTGCAATTTCTCTCTGTTTAGCCAATTCAAAAGTATATTATGCATTGCAGATTGTTTAAAGTACTCCCCGGAGGTATGTAATACAGGTAACTGTCTGTGACAGGGGCCTACATATAGGTAGTATGTTTATATAGGACTACTGCAAAGTCCTGGTAATACTTCACAAGTCCAGGTAATCCTAAATCCTCGGAGAGATTGATCGATACACTGGCTCATGAGGATCAGAGGATGTGTTAAGCATGTCTGGGTTTGTCAATTGTCGAAAACATTTTCATTTATAGATATCCCATTTCGGATATGAGAGAATACTGCAACTCGAATATTATAACCCATTTCCGATATTATCCATGACCTGAAAAAGGCAAAGGTCACTCATCCTTCATCTATTTGCACATCCTTGTCTCTGTTTTAAGTGTACCACGTAGGCACACACCAGTGTGGAAATAATTATCCGTGGTGTGTTATCCAAAATTCCGCCAAACGTGTCTCCCATTTCTCATGAGGTGTGGGGAATCCAACTACTGACATTATCAGGAAACTTGCCGCTTCTACAGAAATAACATCAGTCATTTTACAGAACACTTTTTCATTCAAATTGGGCACACTGAATATTTCAGACAATTATTTCAGTCTGGCAGATTATTTATGCATACACCATACCATGTATTGTAATGGTCCTTTCCTATCTGTGAAAAACGTAGGTGTCCAATCTTTTGGTGAATCCCGCTTTATGCGTTAGTTTGAAGGGCATTTTCACTCTGATACATTCAGGTAGCTGATCTGTGATGGCTCTCTCTCCAAAGGAATACCGTTCTATATACTCTTCGCAGAGGCAGGTGCGCATGATCAGAAGAACCGCATTGTCTTTGTCGTACAGCCATCTTGGTGCATTGTTGTGAGATGATTTCCATGCGCCATAAGTCAACCTCGTCCCATGAGTGGGGCAATTAATATCACATACAACATTCGCATATTGATTCATTGGGTCCCATAACAGTATATTTGGAACAAGATACTTCGAAATTTCACGCGGTTAAATTTCACCCTTGTCATTTTCCCTTTTTCCCCCACTCATTGAAGGAAAAAGATCGTATCCGCGGAGTGTCCTTCCCTTTTTCCTCTTTCATTTTCTGTATATATTTCCATATCTCTTCGTCAGGAAAAAAACTTAGCACACTGCATAATGGAACAATGAAGATGACAGACACGACGACAAGCATGTTACACATCATTCCATGGAATGACATCCTATCTACCATATACATAAACAGTTTAACTGCTTGTGAATCTCAAAACACCACTGTTACAAATCAGACACGTAACAGTCAGTTGGATTTCGATGGAGTTTCTTCTCGGAACATGCTGACCTGCATATTCTTTGAATACTGGGAAAATAAAATACGTATGATTGAGTTATCATTGGTTTAAAATAATCTCCCAAGTTAACAGATACGGCCGAGAGGAAAAACACTTTCCAATAACCTGAAGTCAAAGGCCACTGAACAGGCCTGTTCTTTTCTTTCGCATTAAAGTTCAAGTGGACCATTTCGATGCTCAATATTTATACTTGCTATTGCCCACTATTTCTCTTCAAAATCGGTATGAAGCCTGATTAATATATCCCCCAAATATCCAAGGCGAAATCCTTTGATCCTAGTGGCCAACAAGTGTCAAATGAATATTTGACTATGGGCAGCCAGACTGGAGTGAAGAAAAACTGTGATCTGTTAATATCGGTACTTAAAGACATTTGCAAAACTGCATGCTTTGGAAAATCGCCTATATCCACATTGAGAGTGTTCATTATGATCATGAAGACAATTAGTTGCTGATAGCATTAGCTGAACATAATGAATCGAGCAAAGAGAAAAAATCCACTTTACAAAGCTGGGTGTACTGATACAGTGGTTTGACCGGTTTTGGGAATTGACCGGTTTTGGAAAATTGAATGAACTGTCCTCATTTTTTACAAGAAGACTTTGTGTTTCAGAGTAAGAATGCATCTCAGTACAAAGCATAATTATCCCTCTTTTTAAAAATGATAAATATTGGCATTTATATAATGGCTTTTATGTATTGTATCATTGGTCATATTCACATACCTGATGACTGACGGCATTTAGCACATGCTTATCCATATTCACTTTTAAGTTTGGCGCCCTGCCAAGTACAGACGCGTCACCAGTTCCGACCCACCAAAGTAAAATTTTCATCTGTTTCAAAAGGAAAGGGTTTGTTTGGTAAAATCATTATCAGCATCGCAGTACAATTGTGTATAGAGTTTATTAACAAAGTAACTCAGGTGGGGATAAACTGAACTGTAGGAATACAAGATTACATTTCTTAATGAGAGTTGTCAGTTCCAACCACCTGCCGCCTGTTCCGATCCAACCTCGTTTTGGCATTGACCTTTGAGCCAAATATATACAATGTAAACGACAACATCATATATTTCCTCCCAAAATAGGGTCCTAGGTGAATATTTCGTTTCGCGTGCCTTCCTCTCATAACTTCACATTTGGCGTTAAACAATGCGGGTTGAGGGTGATGCTGACATGGTCGAGCTGATCATATTGACAATTCAATTGTTTGTACTGTGAGATAAAGGATTTCATGAAGCTTTACCCTATTTCTTCTAATTTTTCAAACAGGACTTTAAGCAGAATAAAACCATCTTTATGACAAATGAGGCTAAACATTGTGTCATGGATATGTTATATATGCAAAACAATTAAAAATCTAGGTTGTGAAATTTGTACAATGTTAGCAGAGTTTTACTTCACAGATGCCTGAAGTTAAGTTTTCCTGTCTGAATAATAAAAAATAGGACATAGACTAAATGGTAATCTCGATAAGGATTCTTGTTGCACGCAGACACTGTAGACTACTTTCGTTAATGCACTCACTGTACCACAGAGCAAATTCAAATCAAAATTGACTTAGTGCATGTAGATGCTGAGACGCAAGAAAACCACCGCAATTTCAAGTTCCCAAGTTCCAGCTCCATAGTTCCAAACTTCAGACCGTACACGACTGGTACAACATTCTTCCGTAAATTTGATCGCATTTGTCAAAGAAAATTTGGTTGTGTGTTGGTTGGTTGGTTGATTTAATGTGTGTACCCTTCATAGTGTCCACAATACAATATATTTTAACTGCTGATACCCGAGGCGTTGCCGAGCAAAATAACGTTGAAATACATTGGAGTCTTCGATCTAGATTTTTCGGTTTAAGCGTCCAAACACACCATGTCAGTAGATTTGGGAAAAAATCAGGCTAAATTCATTTTGCTCATGCAAAGCCGCACGAATACCACAATGTTTGAAACTTTCCCTTTTCTGAGTCAAAAAGTCAGGTGGCTTCACGATTATAGCAGCATCGTTATCGTGAACAGGTCATTTATATGCAAATATCAAATATAATCAATTTCCGAAACGTAACAATCACGTGTTAGGAATACAAAGTCAATTTTAGGAGAAAACTTTACTCGGTGACCTCATATAACTTTTATAGTAATGATTCTTCTATATTGCGTCGTTTAATTTATAAAATAAAAGCATGGTGCCTTCTATCTACTTTTGTTCGTACAGAGCTTTGAACATCCATACCCCCATTATCTTCAAAGCTCTGTGACGTCATTTGCTTCCCTTCGTTGGCCTCTCTTGTGTCGGAGGTGAAAAATGACGTTACGCTGTACAACATTGACGTCGCAACGTTGTTCGAGTCGTAAACCACCTTAAGCACACTGATAGTGGAAATTCTTTCTAATATATTTCATCACCCTCCTAAATCATTACAATGAAGAAATAATAGATTACCTGTATCATTTGAGCAGTTATGTTAAATATGAAGGCTCACCCCCTAACTATGCTCATTAAATCAGCGTTGGTCCTTTATCTCAGTTGTTATCCCCTGATGAATTAGACTGTCACATTGACCCTCTTGATAACTAGATACCCTATATATATCGAATTACCACGATTCCCTATTACACACCATCAGCTACAGTTAGAGGTATGTATGAATGGACGGCAATTACTTCCATTTCAAAGATTTCTCAGTTATGTTATTCATATTATCGTCAGCGTTGTTTCGATTTTTTATTTCTTGGCCAGATTCATTCGCTGAAGCCGTCACATGTTCAGACTGTTTGCTGAGTCTGCCGCCAAACGGATCAAAGTGAGTTTCCCCTGACTAGCACTAGCATGTAATAAAGTGCAGTTTAACTGATGGCAGTATTCAGTAACAACCAAATTGCATTTGTGTAAGAAATCATACTACCGAACGACCATTATACATTTATGTTTGCATAATATTGTATGTGGCGCAAATGTGCCAATCGGACGGCCTATCGAAAATCACCAGGTCAAACTCTGTCAATTTGACACCGCTTAATAACCTGAAGAATGAATTGGCCTGGGAATACTGCATTTGCATGTATGAGGTCATACAGCAGGAGTCTATTACAAATTGTTGCTATCAACTTCATGTTCGTCAACCAGGAGCCTGCGTAAATACCAACAACAAGGCTGAGGAGTTCTTAGTGCTTTACACGGTTCATTGAGTTCTGGCTGGGATACAATACTCAAATGCTCTGCTGACAGTGCCCATGAGTTTTATTATCCTCCACCAGACCCCGGTCGAGGGATATGGAATTGCTGTTTGTGGATGTGTCTGCGTGTGCATCACGTTTCCCCGTTAACTCCAAATTTTAACTGATGGTATCATTCTGAAATACCTTTCTTGCTATTGATTTTGAGGACACTAGGTCAAAGGTCAAGGTCACATGGGTTAAAACAACCTGCAAAAAAGAAGAAAATCTCAAGTTCCACTTTATGAAATGGTACCAAACATTGCTACAGAGAGCCGATGGAGCAAAGAATAAAGTTATTTCAGTTTACCTCCAAAGGTCAAATGTAAATTTCACTCAAGCCAGAGAACCCGCAAACAATGCCAAATCTCATGTTTCATGTCCAGAATTGGTTCAAAACTTGACAAAGGTCAAGGTCACCTAGGCCAGAAAATGTGAAAAAACGGGGAAATATGATTATGGTTCCAAGTATACCTCAAACTCACTGCAAGTAGGGGTAATTGATTTTCACAATTCCTGTCCAGGGTCCATTTCCCCAGGGATTCCCCACCTGCACTACCATATATCCATCACTATTATGCAACCAAAGTTATGTTGTGTCTATATTCTGGATTATCAGTTTCTTTCATGTGCAATGATTTAGATATCTGGCAGCCTTTGACTTTAATATCTTATGTACATATTTTAACAAGCCCCCCCCCCCACAACCTGTGTAAACATGGTAATCTGCTGAAGGAATATAATCGGTTTATCGTCAGTGTTTGTAATTCCAATAGTACAGGGCCTCCAATTATGTGTGTGTGTTGGGGGGGGGGCATGGGTAGAGAACCATGGGTGAATTCCAGATATATGGGGTCTCCAAACACTCTCTCCTTCTGTAAATGCCATGGACCATGTATCGTTTGTGTTTTCTCATTGCATGCTCATTTGGTATTAAAATTATGAGAAAGGTTTACAATTACTTATGCTGAAATTCTTTTGTGGATGACGACTGAATAGTGCCAACCTTATCACTCATTCCCGACTTCAAGTAAAGTAGTTAAAATGCGGCCGTGATGTCATAACATTATTAAATATTCATAAGCTGGGCACTCAGAACACCAGATTCAATTGAAATTAGTAAGATCCTACATAGTGACATATACGATTAGGGAGCATTGATATGATATTAATTTATTAAGATTGGAATAATGCATATCTGATATGGCGCCTATTTAGTTGTCAAGATGTATAGATTTTTAAAAATGGGCTGGGGAGAGGGAAGTATTAGAAAACATTTACTGCTATACACGGGCATGTGTTTCCGCCTCTTCGAACTGCACTCCATTCATTTCATGAGAGTCAGCAATATTCATGTTTTTATTCACTGGCCTCCATATGTCCGGTCATCACTGCGATGTTAAGCACCCATTATGAATATTCACTTATGAGTGAATATTACAGCTCTAAGATTTCATAATACTTTACCGACATATCTTTCAGTGAAAAGAAATTAGATGCCAAGACTGAATCGAAACATCACATGTAACTTCCTTTCTGAAGTTGCCATCTTCTAATAATATGTTTTTTCATTTAGTTTGTTTCTATGCTTCTCATTGGCTGAGTGACTGTTTGAAAGTCCATCACCCAGAGATATCAGCATGACAGTTGCAATTAACTTCACTCTTGACAGAACTACAAGGCGTGTTTGTTATCATCACATCAGCCACAAAAGGTAAACTATAACACGTATGTAATTATATTGATGCAGCCCGGTTTCACAGGAAGCCATAATCAACGGTTCGCAAGGTTGCGACCACTGATAGGTGGATGTCCAGGGTTCGGCATAAAACAATTCAATTTTTAATTCTTCTTTCACAAGTCGACAAATACAAAAAATAGAAATTGGACGTTCAATTTTTGTTTCGTTTTTGACTTATGCACAAACTGAGTGGTAAAAGAATCATTTTGCCGTGAGGCGCATGAACATGACAATGGCGCATGTGCTGTTATCTTCAATGAAGGGATTGAATATACAGTGATTTGTTAATAGATGGTTGTGTTGTCAAACCCAACTGTGGTATCGTTACTGATATAGTTTGTGAGTAATTAATCCTTTGTATAACAATAATAAAACATGAGACACCAGAGGTGCTACAACTCCTCAGCCCGTTAACAGTCTAGACCAAGATGTTTTTATGGGTGTAGAAGTTTGGATGCATAGCAGACAGTTTTGGCATGCGAAATGCAAACCCAAGCCACAACTCCGACAGATGAACGGATGGATACACTGACATACGGACTGACGGACGGAAAATCCGAATCCAGTATTCCCCCAACTATGTACAGGGGTTAACGTGGAACAAACAATTATTATTAATGAGCCAAAAAAGTAGGCCTAACAGTTTGCAATAGATTCATAACAGATACGCAACAACAGTTAAAAATAAGGAAATTCCTGATATTTTGGTCCCACATATTTTTCATTTCATACCACGATGGTTTTTACAGTGAGATCTAATTACCAAAAAAACTAAAAATAAAATAATAATCAGCCGAGCGAAGAAACTACCTGGCGCCAGTCGGGAACCATTACAGAGAGCATTCAAGGCTTCCAAAAAATAAAGTAGCAAAGGTTTCCGAGGTTTAGTTGCGCATTACATCATAAAAACATGCGGCAGCCCTGCACAAATTTGAAATCCAGGTAACCCCAAAAAGAGTTACACCAAAACATTTTCAGGTAACTGTTTCATATTCACGTAACCCAAAAAACAGGTTGTGCTATTTTTCTTTGGGTAACCCAATTTAACACGTTGAATAATTCCACGTGTTATGAGGGAGAATATGTTCATCACAGTCCTGGACGTTTGGCCTCCTTCTCGACTGCTTCACAGTTTATGCTGCATATACTCCAGCAGAGTAATGTCAACAGTCACTCATAGGTAAAATCGTTTGTGAACGGCCATTTTTTTGCTTTCAGGGAAACAGATTCTTGTGTCCAACTTGAGTGACTCATCATTTGTCACTTTCAGATTCCGTCCAATACAGTCCTTGTCTTTTGTAAAAACATGGTGAGCTATAAAAAGTGTACCTAAATGTAAATTAACCACGGGGAGCTGATACGAGAGCTAAACATTACTTTTGCGAAGGGAGTGATTTCTTTTGTTTCGTCCTATCATATTATATTTCTGATTAAATAAGTCCATTTATTTTCAAACAAAAAAATAATGGAAATGAAATATTCTATTTCAATTTAAACAAGTGATATCAATAGTGATGCATTTCAACAGTCACCAGTGGTTACCAGTAGACTCATCAATTAATTCAAGCTCACTAGGGGCTTGAACAATTCTAGTTATTGTTCTGTCATTATTTCTGATAATGACTCAACTGTTACCTAATTTATAAATTGGAATAAACTGGCTTTCCTGACTGGGGTGATTATGTCATGTCACAATATAACTTTTGTTATGTAAATGTAATATTTTATCTTAGTTTTAACATTTTCTGTATGTATTCATTTATAGAAATAAAGAATGAATGATTGATTGATCACATAAGAAAAAAAAATCGAAAAAGTAGAACCGGTAGCCATTTGATTACACGAGGAATATCAAAATTGTCAGTGGCTACAACAATTGCCACATTTATAGACGTTCGACACATAATGGTTTCAATAAACGAAGAGGAAACTCACTCGATTCTATAATCTCAAAGATCAGATGGAGCAGTGCCACAGTTCTGCATATAAAAGTCGGAAACCAATCGTCATTGCAAAGTGTATGCACAAAGAGCAGTGTCCGTAAAGGTTCTCGAAAATCCCCAGCCGACATTGACGTTGTGTAGATGGGTAACCCGAGGCAGATTTCTACTTTCTTTCCACTGTCTTCGCTGTTTGTTGCTTTTGAGGTGGGTACGCAGTGACGTCATTTTCCTCTGCGCGTACAACACACACTCAATGGCGAGACAGAAAATCCGTCGAAGCGGGCAGAGTTACAAGAGTCTCTGACAAGATATTCTTGCATTCGTTTTTTTTTGGAAGATCCCACTATCATCAAATATAATAATATGATGCATTGGTTATCTTCACTGCTGAAAAAACGCAGAGGGGAGAGTTTACAAAATTCATCCATTTTGAGGCTGATTACATCTTTAGTTTAGGAAGAAAATATCGACCAATGTCCGAGTGAAACAGAAATGGCCATTCAGTGCGGTCAAGGTGATGGTCGGTCCTGAAGGTCACAGAACCGTACGCTTAGGTCCAAAGCAAAGGTACTTGCACTTTAGCACTTATCAAAGGTCATATTTTCAACCCGTTGTTCATCAGAAACTGTTATCGAATTACTTGACCTACGTATGAATTGATTAATGGCTTTCCTCCCCCCCCCGCCATGGATTGTAGCATAGGAACTTACAACACATGGCCCTGAAGGGGGCATGCATGGGTGGTTGAATTCTACGATATGATAATTAAGCTAAAGTCATCCCTTCATTGCCAGCATTTGGTTAAAAACTTTCTAGCCAAATGCACAAAAATCAGATATTAGGACTTGAAACCATGTTAGTGGTTTAAAATGTGGGTACTGACTGTCACTGTAAAAGTACATCTAAAGGAGCAACTGCAGGACCTAAATTAGATCTATTAAGCTGTGTTCATACATTCCACGAATGAGTCACTGGCAATACCGTACCGGTACTGCTGAATATGCAGAGGAATATAGACTTCTAGACCAATCCAATGACCAGTCATTCATTACACTGAACCAATGACTGACATACAACTTTACTATGGAGCTCTTGATTGGCTACATTCTATTAAGAGTATGTAAATCAGTATAAAAGTAGGGCGTATGTATGCATACTTGCAGATCCCTTTTTAGAAGACTGAGAAATGGTATAAAAATAAAACAAAATGTAAAAAAATAATTAATGACCGGTTAGACCTGAAAGTGTCAAAGGCACAATAAAAAATAAAAGGATCATAACCTGTAAGTTTCATGAACTTCCTTGCAATAGTTATCGAGACAGACGGACAGACACATCCCCAGGGCCATAACAATACTCCTTAGCCCTACGGGCTGAGGAGTAATTTTTCCCGATTTATTAGATACCATAATGTATATCACCCAGCGATATTACCCTTCCTGCAATACTAAAAGTGGGCAGTTTCACATGCAAATTTGATCGTACCTCTATCAGTGGTACATACTATACGGTTTGATCAATCAATTTTATTGACTTTCAGTTGTAAAATTTTGATCTTGTTTTATGAAAAACGAGAAAAAATTTGAAAACGACTGTCCATTTTCAATTTTGTTTGATCAAATAAAATTGAAGAGTTAAGTGTTACACAGATCGTTCAGGGCATAGTGAGGTTCTCAGGCCTTCAACTGAAAAGGCATTTGGACAATGACCCGAGAAAAGTACAAAAGTGCCATTCTCCCTCAATACCATGAACATGATTTAAATCTAAACTCACACAAACTCGTCTTAGAAAGGCTCCCTTATTTGATTAACTCCTAATTTTACAATTCATTTTTCATACATCTGGGTGCCAAATTTTAGTGATATATTCCTCTGTATATTTTTAAGTTCCTGTCCTGTTAACGATACACCAAAGTTCAGTCTGGCCCATCTATAAAATATTTATAACATACATCGACAAGTATAACATATTACTTGCTTCATTGTCCTACTCTGGTAATAAAACTCACTGGAAGTAGGTGATATGAAGAATATTTTGCTGCTTATTATCTTCTACCGGTAAATAAAATCTATATTATGAAGTTATTTCTTCATAAATATATTCATCCCAAGGCCAATAGCCTCTAGTCAATATCCTGGTGCCAATCGTTTCAGACGGCTATTAAAACCGTATTTTTAATTTATCATAAGACTACAGGCAATATATGGCTTTCAAATTGTTTTACAATGTAAGAAGTGTACACTGGTTCCAACACGCCTCACGCAAGGCAAACTTTAACCCTTTCAGTCAGGCGAATTCGAACTCTTAATTATTCTAATTAATGGTACTTATATGCTAACAAAAATTGAAGAAAATGGGGAAAATTCGGTGGTGGAGCTTGAAACTCGGAGATAGAGCTTGAAACTTCGTATATGAAACTGGAAACTATGGAGCTGGAACTTTGGAACTTGTTAACTTTGGAACTTGAATTATGGTGTTCCGTGTAAAGGTGGTTGCCGTAATAGCACCCCATCTCAACCATATTTAGGCCTAATTTTAATCAGACTGGCATTTCTCACGGACTTCAACGCGATAACAATAATATATTATACTAAAAGGTAACAAAAAATAGGATAATAGGTCGTTCGTAGGCTAAACTGGTAAAGCAAATGGTTGAAGATCAATTATATCATAGATTCAATTACAACACATATAAGGGAAGTGAGAAGAGGTGCCGACATACTGACAGAGCCACATGACTTCACAGTATAGTCTTCCGGTTAACCTATTCTAAAGCACATACCAAGAATTTAATGATTCGTGATATGTGTTGTATCTCAGGTACGCTTTTATTGTACCTGTTCATGTGGCAACTTGAATGATATGACCACACGGCCCTTAGCACCGGCATAAGCGGTACTAGATACAAATCTAGAGCTATGATGGAAATGCTCGGACAACTCGTATACTGGTAATTGGTGAGCTGATTCGCTGTGACAACTCGTACACTGGGGATTGGTGAGCTGTATCGTCGTCAGATGAAAATGACGGTATTTAACACAAAAGTCTAGTCTGTAAGGCCCGATGTCGACAACGCATCAACTTTCCACAAATGCCAACACAATAACAAATGAAGCCTACGCTAAGTTGGGGAAACTATTTATAAATTCACTGATGTGAACCAGATGGCACTTACCAACCCTCCATTCCTGTAAAATCCAGGGTCGCACGTGCATATTGCATGACAGGAATATGATGATGTCATGTCCAGTGCTAACGAGTCCAAAGGTCAGTCGACCCCCAGTAACTGACCATGCAGGCAATAGAAGCTGCAGGCCAGTTCATAAACAGGCACGGGTCCCTACAGTTCAACTTTTCTCGCCTCACAAAGATATATTCCATGGTGCCAGAGCACAACATCTAGACACGTTAACATGCAGACGAAAAGGAGGAAAGTGGAGGCCATGGCCAGTTCACTGCAGAAAACTCCATTTAGCAACGATCTGTACGATGAAAGCCTTTAGGACGAAGGATGTCTTACATCCTAAAGTACATGAGTATTTGCGTGATTCGGCAACACGAAAGACTACTTCGACATCCATGCTGCTCCGTGGCATGTTAACAACTACAGCAGCTTGCCTTCAGACCACGTTGTTCCAGCAAATCTGTATTTAATAGGCACGTATATTAGTGTTTTTATATTTATGAGCGTCATTGTGTGACCGTACTTCATTTTTTGACGTTGTCATCTGAGCTGAAAGTCGCTTTTGTGCGAAATATCCCTGTGACCGATTCCGCTCAATTCAAGGACACTTGACTTCATTTTATAGATCACCTCCTATACCGCTACGCAAAATTTAATCCAGCGTACATTGCAAAAAATACTTATTTTTAATCGCCCCCCCCCCTCTCGCTGTGTACGTAATACCTGAATACCCCCTAAGTGCACAGTAATTGTTTGCAAAAGCACCGTGGTAAAGTAAAGACAGACAGCATAGCGGTGCGACAAGGGACCCGCTGTGAATCTTAGCCAGGCTGCATGGTGCAGGGGAATGACCAAGCACTGCCGCTATTTTATGATTCCATCTTAGCATAAATTTTACTAAATTCTCGAATATACTAGGAAATTATCTTTTACAAATCACGAAGTAAATGTTCTTTCAAATTAGACAATCCTAAAATAGGTCATCATTGATCAGTTTTCATGATAGAATTATTCTCTTTTTTTTCAGGAATGAGTCCTATAAGCACTGGGAAGTCGACTGCTTTTGATTTGGTCATAAAGCAACCATTGTCTAATGTTTCAGCCAAGGGAAAGATTAATTTGCAGTTGGAGAAATTCACTAAAGCTGGTCATTTGAGGAGACAGGGGAATACAGGTGGCCGAGGCATCATATGTGCAGATGAGGTGTATCACAGCCTGAGTTTCATGATGAAAAGAAATACTGGTGTGTGTGGGTGGGTTCACCCAACCAGAAAGATGGAATGACCTTGTTAATGAGATAAAAACTTCCAATGATGGACTGTTAGAGAGATTCCTCTTTTGTCTCTGTCCCTGCAAAGTATACACAACTGAGTATGTTTTTCTTCAAAATCTGTACTAAATGGTATCTTATTGAAATTAATGTCTATTTATTCATTGTACAAACTGATAGTCAATGTTATACTGCATCAAAATAATTACCCTAATAAATAATCTGTTATTTTTTTTTACTCCTCCTCCCCCCCCCCCCCGATCATTTTGGCCTCGGAGTATTGTCATCGTTATGCGAGTCCGTCCGTTAGCCCCGTTAGGCAAAAACAGTCATTCCTTTATTTTCCTATATTTTACGCAAATCCTTCTATATTTCCGATATTTTTCTCATGAATACTTGCACTAATGCTTTCAAATTGGCATGAGGAAATACATTTCAGAAAAACAAAATTCACTAGCTTCGCTTGGCAAATATGAAAACATTTGGACTCCTCTTTGTTGAACCAAGCAACAGAACGGGTCTCTTCAAACATCACCAATATGACCGCTTTCAGTGGACAGAATTTGATGAAACACCAGAAAACTACCAAGTTTGTAATATATAATCTAGTAGTGACCTGTCTTACACGCCTTTATTTCCTATATTTTATTGAGAAAATTCCTATATTTCTCCTATATTTCCTCATATTTTCACTGAGACACTTGCAGGCCTGCATATTGCAAACTTAATTTATCTGCTTGTATTATAGAAGCGAACAAAAAATTATTCGTCTCGGCCCATATTTTACAGAGTTATGTCCCTTTTGGGTGTAATAATCCATGCTTTTGTGATATATGCTTGTATGTTGCTGTTATATCTGCAGAATTAAAGATATGCTCTAAAAATGAGAATTCTGGATGATCAGTAATCATAACCATAATATGTTGCACATTCTCAGCACATATTTGTCAATTGCTTGGGGGAAGCCGAGGGGTTTTGTGAGTCTCAACCTTTAGAGTGGGCTACAAGAATGAGCTCAGCAACTGTTCTTGCAAAAAGTGTACAAGTAAAAATGTAAAATTGCAATACTTTTCATCTCTTAGATGATGATACCTGCTGATGACAAAGATGTGATATTTTTTATGTAAATTAAACAACTCTGTATTCATCTATGCAAACTAAATATATCTTCACAATAAGTACATGTATTGTTACAGGCAACATCGCAAAGCAGACAAGGAACTCGGTCAAAAGTTCCCGACTCTCACAACATTAGAGCCCGTGTTTTTGCAGTTGTTTGATGAACACAATGAGACGGATGAAAAGGGGAATTTTGTGAAGGAGCCAGCTGCAAGCGTCCATTATCGCTTCGACGAAGAAGCCCAGATATTGATGGAGAAAATTGTTATGCTATCGTCAAAGATCTAAAGAAAAGCTCCTCCTGTTCACACGATTCCGATTCCGATGCTGCTGATGAAGATGACGAAGACGATGATGTGGGCCATCGTGGTTTACCATCCGTAACAATACCAGCCGGTGTTACACTTAAGTATGTAAATCAGCTGGCAAAAAATTCTTTGTCCATGCACTGCTTGATCCAGATGCTGGAGCAAATTCTGAACTTTAAATGAAGGTACAGTTGAAGGAGGGGATTCCAGCAGAAGTTGTCAGGAGAGCTGCTTCTAGATCATCTGATCGAACAGACAACAGAGTACACTGAGGTATGCAAAATCTTTCTCAGTATTTCTTTCCTAATATCACACTGAACTTGTCATAGGAGGCAACTAATATGAGATCGTCGCTATATGACTGGAATATTGTTGAAAGCGACGTTAAATCTTTACTCACTCATCTTCTTGATAGAGTAAATATATCAGTAATACCACATAACTCAAGCTGTTTTGCAAGAATAAATGACGAGTGCAATGGAACAAAATAAACGTCAATCATGAACGTCGGTCACATCAACCTGAAGTAATGTGCGGAACAGACATCTGTACAAAATACATTTATTTTCTCAAACGGGAACCACGGGGATTTTAAAAGGTTTTAAAATAGCAGGTAGAAAGAATGTAAGTGGGCGGCCACACTGAGTGACAATTAGTGTTTCCTTTATAGGAATTACATAGAAAGCAGGCGGCTGTTTTGGGCAGTTTTGGTCATAGTAGGAAGCGAAAAGGGGACACCTACCGCCTTCTAATGACATCCCTGGGACCGTAGCAGTTCTGTTGGTCAAATCATTCACAATTCTTACTTCTCATTAACCATGTATTGCAATATATTTTAAATGAGTCTTGGAATTATTATACGCCTGACCAGAAGGTGGACATATGTCATGGTGGTTTCCATCCGTCTGTCGAAGGTCCATCTGGTTGCTAGGTCCGGTGCAATTCACCATATTGAAGCCAAGTGTGACTCTTCTTTTATGTGTATCTACTGAAATCGTCTCTTGAACAATCGTGTATTGCCAGTTTGCTTTGCTAATTTGTCAGCTTTATTATTCCAAATAAATCAAATATCTGAGTCAACAAACTCACAACCAGATTACATGAAGTGTGCCACTGTATAAAGGAATTTCATGGGGGAAATGCATGTTTGTAACCGCAAAGCGCCATCAGTGGGTAGTCGTGATGGTTAGAATACCAGACATACACATTCATTCAAAAATTCTTTCACCTGAGTTGACACATTCAGTTTTGTAGAGATATCTTATTACCAGGGGTTCAGTGAGGTACATTCACCTCAAACCTCAACAATCCAAAATTCATGTTATCATGAATTTATATTAAATGTTTCATTATGACCCTTATAAAAAATACCTTGGTATTACCATGGTAAAATACCATGGTACAAACTACGGGTTTTTGGCCACGGTTCATGTACCATGGTTACCATGGTTTTACCATGGTATCATGGATTTACCATGGTACATGTACCATGGTTTAACCATAGTACCATGGTTTTACCACGGTACATGTACCATGGTTTAACCATATAGAACCATGGTTTCACCATGGTACATGTACCATAGTTTTACCATAGAACCATGGTTTTACCATGTTACATGTACTATGGCTCTACCATGGTACCATGGTACATGTACTTTGATAAGCTGAATGCACCATGGTAAAATTGGCCAAAAAAATAGTGGTTCGTACCATGGTATTGAGTGTGGTATTGTAATGGAATATATCTGCATTCACATTAGACGAGTTGAAGAGACTGAATGCTGAAGAAACAAATGCAGATGCACGAAAAAACAAGAAAAAATGATTTGTAAAGGTTTAATAAGACCTCATGCAAACATTTCTAAAGCTATATCCACCCTTAATACAGGGAAGTCCCCAGATGGTATGGGAGTTACTGCTGAGCATATCAAGTTTGCTGGGCATCTTGTAGTTACCATCCTTGCTGCTCTACTGAATGCGATTCTTCACCATGGGTCTCTCCCTGATTGCATGAAAACTGGCACCTTGACTCCAATTTACAAGAAAAAGGGAGACAAGACTCTGCCTAATAACTACAGAGGAATCACGGTCACTCCAATCATAACGAAAATCCTGGAAAAAATTCTCAGAGACCGAATCCAGCCGGTTATTAAGCAACATCAACATCCTCTACAGTTCGGTTTTACAGCAAACATGTCACCCATGTGTAGTGCCCTAGTCTTGCAAGAATCCGTCCTAGAGCTGAAGGCTAGAGGCTCTCCATCTTTTGTGGCTCTCCTGGATGCCAAAGCAGCCTTTGACACTGTACATCATGAGTCCCTTTTCCGTAAGATCTACCTCGCCGGAGTTGAAGGTCTGTTATGGACACTAACTACGGATATTCAGCGCAGATCCTCTGCTGAAGTTAAGTGGAATGGCAGACTCTCTAACCCAGTCTTGCTTAATCAAGGAGTACGACAGGGAGGTGTACTCTCCACCGACTTCTATAAAGTCTACATTAACGACCTATTATATCGTTCCTGTTCTTCCGGGTTTGGAGCGCGCATTGGAGATACACCCTGTGCCTCACCCACCTGTGCAGATGATGTTGCCCTCATTGCAAAATCCGATCACCAACTGCAAGGTCTTCTGGACATCGCCGTTGACTACAGTACCTGCCACTTCTATGACCTTCAACCGTTAAAAAGTGCCATCTTGTCTACTCAAAGCACCCATGACCATGTCTTCCAACTAGGCAGTAATCCAATTCCGACCACCTCTGCTGCTGTCCATCTTGGAATCCATAGAGATCACTCCCTGGTGAAAGCATCTACGACAGTTTCGGCGAATATGACTAAAGCTAGGAGAGCCTTGTATGCCCTAATGAGAGCTGGGTTGCATGGTGTCAATGGGCTAAACCCAATGTCATCGTCACATCTGTTGGACACTTACGTACTCCCTGTCTTGTTACATGGAATGGATACCCTCATCCTTACCCAGGCTGACATATCTCAGCTTGAAAACTTTTACCGTAAAGCACTCAAACAGATACTGGGCGTACCAGACCGCGTTCCATTCCCTGCCCCCTACATACTGCTCGGCGTTCTACCAGTGGAACCCAGGATACATATCCGAATGCTGTCACTAATCCGTAACATTTGTGCTGACGAAGAAACTGCTCTCTTTGACATCTGTGTGCGCCAGGTTGTTATGATGGGGCATGAGAAAAAGAGCTGGTTCAGTGAAATCAGGAAAATCCTCGCCATGTATGACCTTCCATCTATCCATTCTCTCCTTGACTCGGCTCCAACAAAATTCCGCTGGAAAAGACTCGTGAAGAAGGCTGTTAAATCCTACTGGCAAGAAAAACTTGTATCCCTGGCTAAGCTGTACACATCGCTCAGATACATGTCACTTAGTGCTTTCACTGCCGGGAATCCTCATAATGCAGTCTTCTCAGTTTCACCCAGCCTTACGGATGTGCGAGCTCTTTCCATCCAACTCAGAATCTTGACAGGGACATATGTGCTGCAATCAAATAAGGCAGTGTTCAATCAATATGCTGTCGACCCGTCCTGCCGTTTGTGTACTAAAGAAGCTGAGACTCGCACTCACTTCCTAGCTGCATGTGAAATGTTCAAATCTACTAGATTCAAGTTCCTGTCACTTCTACAGGTCTCTGTCTGCTCAGACTGCCTGAATCAACTTCGTATCATCTTTCCAATCTCCGAAATGACTGCAGCTTTCATCATTGACCCCTCAAAGTTTCTGCGAGACTGCTTGTGTTTGACAACTGTAATGAGGGTTTTGAGACAATATGTCTACACCCTGCATCATCGAAGGACTGAACTTCTGAACTCAATGTGAGGTTTCTATTCTGGAGCGTGCTACTTGAACAATCAAATGTCATCACTCCCTTTAACTGCAACTTACCTTTGCTTGACTGTGAATTCTTATGTACTCCTAGCAAGGAGGTGCTCCTACACACAGGAGGGATTTATGAACTATGAACTATGAACATAGCGTATATCACTATACAGTCAATTTGGTTTCGTATATGTTAACTAGGTAGATATCACTTCTACTGTTGAATCTTTTTCTGTTTAATGGTGAGATTCTTTGCCGTGTTGTTAGTTTTCCCTCATGTAATAATGGATATCAGATGTCGTCTTGATGGGATGGTACTGCTGGATCACCTCTGGAAAAGAAAAGGATAACGATTTGGAAACCTAATATATATGATGCAGGAAGTGGTGAATGTTGTATTTCGGTTTTGGTAGAATGATAAAGTCACAGAAAAACATGTCAGGAATCCATGTAGGCCTTTAACAAAAAATAAATGGTTAATGTTTTTTTTCTTTTGAAATGTTCCAAATTCTTTCAAATTCACTACATTTTGAGTTATTTAGCTTCAATTCTTTTCAAAGAAAATATCCCCAAAGGCCCCCAAACAAATATTCTAAATAAAACCATGGCGTGAGTATGATTAATGAGAGTAAACTCTTTAGTTACTTCCTTTTGTATTGGAAGAGTTGAAAACTAGAGATTTACATTACTCTAACACTATCACGACCATGATACAGCAAGGGAGGTGATCTACTCAAATGTACGATTGAGTTACTCCCCTTGAGTGGGAATCCTTGGCCTTGGCGAATATTGGTTTTCTCTAGTACATAAAACATATTTACCTCATTCGGATCATATAATTGTATTAAATTGCATGATTGATCTGTAAACAATAAATATATTTGATCTAAAAGATATGGCAAACTTAACACATATCCGCATTCTCTGGATTTTGGGATACAACACATTAATGCTTCACCACTGAAAATATAACTGCCACATATAGAAGTGTTTATTGGACACTGCAGCCTTATGTACATACCTGTTTCCCCCAATTTCTTTCTTCGAAAATTGACAGATGTCCCTTCCAGCCTTCTTCTCGTTTGTTACTTTGCTTTTCTGTTAGTCTTTCTTGGACGTTCATTCTGAAAATACAAAATGAATTATTGAAGATAACAGTGATACGTAACCCATGTCTGCATTCTGTGTTTTGTTTTTAATTCTGGGAAATAACTGTCACAATAATGTTTTCTTAAATGCTCATTCATTGCGACAGAAAACTTAATGGAATAGAAAAAACACAGTTCATATAAATTGTACTCAAGCTATTTTCCGGTTTCGCAAACAGCGATCCTCTGCCAAATTTAATTGTAGACTTCGTTTACTGACATACTGTTTGCTACATGTAGCTTAACTTGATTTAAGCTGATTTTTCACTTGCTATAGAATTACCTCATCTTCGGGACTGGAGGATCGTCTTCTGGATATCGTTTCTCTGTTCTTTTTCCAGACTACGAAGGGATTTCCTAATGTCGGATATATCCTCTCCATCCAGAAGTCAGTCCAGTATAGATTTCAGCTTGGGTTGCTCGTCTGAAATAGAGAAATATCACATAACTTAATCTTAACTTGCTTAATGTGATCTCCCTCTTATTCATGTTATTTTCCTGTTGCTCAGCGTTAAAGCAGGTGGTTTTCTACAAACATATGGTAAACAAAAATGAGATATCAAATGATACATTTACATAATTAACACTCAGATTTACATCATTATATTTATTACAGTAGGCATTGAAGTGACGTCATCAGAAGTATCAGTTTGACTTTGTGACCATATTTTATGTATAGAATGGGTAATGCCTTGGTCATGGTGCTCAGGGCCAAAAGTTGATGTGCACTTCTTCAGTGAGTTGATTCATATTACATTAATGTTTTCATAATTAAAGATGGAGATCGTATGCCGGAATTGACTGGAAGAATTCTTTGGACTGTTTGAAGAACTGGGAGATAATATTCATAATTTTAGCTAAGCATTCATTCATCCCTCATACCAATGGCAACTTTTAGTACTCTTAGTAATATACACATACAAAGTTTTGTCTATAGAGATGAAAAATATATATTTATAGATTTTGTTTCACATTCTGCTTCATAAATTCAATATCAGAAGTTTTCAACTCAGAGCCGAAATTGGGGAAAACAGCGAAAATATTACATCATTTCACCTTCAAATATGGTCGCCACCTCACAGAATCTAGTCACAATTCCGGACACTTTTGACTCTTCCATAAATTCAATGAAGACAAGTTATATGCTGTTTTATATCATATCGAAGGCTTACTTGATTTATGGAGAACTTAAATGTGCTTTAATTTGTTGACATGTAAATATTCTAATTAAAAATCACCTGCTATACCTAATTACAGTACTTAACACCGAATCTCAAAACTTTGGCTGGAACAACTGGAATCGTTGTTGAGCCCATCCCGCTCAATGTATTCGTGAACGGATGGATATACGAAATTTTACAATGCCAAACATCATGGAGGGTCCAGTTTACGCCTCGTTTTCACTGCATCCTGTAAGTAGTAATCAGTCTCTATTGATAGATCGATAGGCTATTGGGAGAGGGCAAATGGGACGAATGTACCCTGCTAAACAATGGCTTGGGTAGCCAGGATAATCGCTCGCTGCCCCTGCTCCTCGCTGTGCCATAGAGGGCTTCAGTCACCGGGATGCCGCATTAATCTGTGTGACGGACTGGTCTCACGGCGTGGAGCACTTCCGTTACTGTTGTTGAGTTAGGAACCCTAAAGTAATGCTAGAATCTCACTCAACTTCATCACCAACAGTAATCCATTCTGTTGTTTGACAGAGGACTGCATGGTCGAGTAACTAGTCCCATTACAGGTCGAAGAACTCGCGACAAAACAGACCAAACAGAAATTTACTTTTTCACCGCCATGTTTGTCGTAGCCTCGTTTTCGATCTCACACTTGACTCCCTTTCGGAATCGATCGACCAGTCGGAAAAACAACGGAAATCAAGGAAGCATAGCAACAATAGCCTGACTATTAAAAGAGGGAATTTTATTCGAATCTTTATTAGATTTGGATGTTGGAATATTAGAGGACATATTCAGTGGATAAACAGCCTGTTCGAAAAAAATAAGACGTAAAAAAAATCCCGGCGACGATGTCACTTCTTTTTTGTCAGCCTGACTGTACGTGTTGTTGTTGTTGTTGTCTGAGAAGTCGAAATCCGACGTATGATTTATTCGGCAACTACTGAACTGACAAATAGTTTTGATAAAAGTTCTCCTGTATTAAAGTTTAGAAAACGTTTTCGCTTCGAATTTAAGAAAAATCGTATGAAGCATTGAAGCACATGTTGACTGTCGGCTTCCAAAGTTTCAGCTTGCGTCACATTTCCCAATTCGTGGGGTGGCTTTTCATCGAAGCAAGGCCTGCGCCGTAGCTCTGCAGGGTCAAATTTTGCGGAGTTGAAGATGTCAATTCCTATTTCCGGGAACTACGGGGAGACTCTTCCCTTAATTGTTTATAATCCTTAATGCAGAGATGACAATTAAACATGTTATAAGCCTCACTGATTCTAGCCAAGAAAATAAGAATGTCTTTTGTTCCAGGACAAGCATTCAGAGTACCCAATATATAATTGTTCAGAGGTCAACATTTCTTTTTCCGCCTCGCACCACGTGATTCAACAGGTAAAATTAAAGGCATGCTTATACAAATTACAATCAGTACATTTTGTAAACATCATTTGTTTAACTATACCGGTTTTTAAGCCTTTCTGTCAGCCATTTAACTTTATTCACAGGCATAACTTTGCATTCATTCATTTATTTCTCGTAAATTGAAAGCCTTCCCATGTTTTGTTGTTGTTTTTTTTCACTAACAACAGTACGCCAAAAAATCAGGGAAATAATATTTTGGTTAACTATGTTATACAGTACCATGGTTTTTTTATGTACCATGGTATTAATATTGTTCAAAGTGGTTAACCATGGTATGTTAAACCAATGTATTGTGCACCAAGGTAATTACTATGATGTTACCATAGTGGATCATGGTTAAGTTTAACCATGGTATATTGAACCATGGTACATCTGTACCATGGTATTACCATGGTGTTACCATAGTTGAACAGAGTAAACCATGGTACACTGAACCATGGTATTACCATGAAAACCATGGTACACATGTACCATGGTATTACATGTACCATGGTATTACCATGAACACCATGGTACATTGAACCATGGTACAACTGTACCATGGTATTACCATGAAAACCATGGTATTCCCATGGTTACCATGGTTCGTCCCGTTATAAACCATGGTATTTTTTATAAGGGGATATACCAATATTTCCGAACAGTCACTGTAAGAGTAATCTGCTCCTGCCCACCAGTGGGCACTGGAGTCCGGGAGGACAAAATATGTAATAGTTAACATGAAAGGAGACATGACGTAATAAAAATGGTGCATTAAATTGAGAACAACAATTCCAAGAATATTAAAATTTGACTAGGCGGCATGACACACCACTTTTGTCAATGTAAAATGTTGTATTTGAACATATCAACGTTGAAGACATTTCTATGGTAACGTTGAAGACATTTCTATGGTAACGCCAGTTGCATCATTTTACAAAGCGTCCTTTTTTGACATCGTCATGCTGTCACAATATTGCATTGCTGCACGTCGTCACAATATGGCTTTGCAGCTGAAAGCGATGCGTTAGAATGACGTCACTGTTGTTTATTTGGATATGTCCAAATAAAACATATTACATTCACCGAGGTAATTTCTCATGCCACCCAGCCAAATTTTGATCTTCTTGGAATTGTCTTTTCTCAGTATATTGCTTTCATTTAGGCCTATCTCTTTTCATGTTATCGAGCACACAGACTATCCTTTTTTACTCTACACTGGCGGACAGGGATTGATTACACTTACAGCAACAATTTGGAAGCTTTCATATTACCATTGACTACTTCAGTGGAGTATTGGCCCCTCTGGTATTCTATTGTTTCAACTTGTGACTTGTACACATGAACATTCTTAAAGGTTTTCTGGCATATGTACATATAAACGTGGATGATCATCTTCTTCATAAAATCAATTATATATGTACTTAATATTATTTTTATCACCATCACAGTGGGTTGAGGGAGATGACGAATATCAAAATTCACGACCGCCCATGGACGAAGGCACAATCAGACCGAAGCTCATTAAAAGACCATTGGAAAAACCAGGCTCCCTCCCCCCAAAAAGTCAAGTTTACAAGAGTAAACTGCAAGGAACGACCGTAACATCGCATATAGCTGAAGAAGCTTGCAATTTTGCTATGCTCAAAGGGATTAAAACCGTGAAGACAGTGAAGAACCGTGAGAGTAAAAGTATTAAAACAGATTTTCAAATCGATACCAGAGCATGTGAATACAGATAATTTGGTGGCAGTGAATGTCACCAAAGAATTGTACACACAATAGTTCTTTCTCCCAATCCCATCCTCTTCAGCTATCTCCGATCGGGTACTTGAAGACCACCCACATATTCGAGAAATAAGGAGGATGAGAGAAGGGGATGTGTTAGTCCCACAAAGAAGTTCACCTCGTGTGGAAGGTGTGAATAATGATCAGGTTACAGGTCAACAAGGACAATCTTTCCTACTTGTTAAACCTTGATGGACTTGCAGGATTTGTCTTTTTCGACCCTCTCATGACTGGTGCATCTACATGTATTCCTACGAAGTAGGCTACAGATCGCAAATTGTCCGGTAATGAGTCAGTCAGTCAGGCAGTCAGTCAGTCCATCCAAATCCTTTCGTCGGCAAAATAAGGAGAACCGTTGACATTAGAACCTTGATTTTTGGCATGAACGTGCATTAGGGCATTGTTACCAGCAAGTTCTGATCTGAAATAATTCTGATTAAAATTAGATTGATAATTAACACTTCAGTATATTGTTATAGATATATGTGAACTGTAGCCTTTAACGTGTATCCTATTTCACATTGGCCACACCAGGCTTGAGCCTTCAAATTCAGGTCAAATTACCCACAGCTAAAAATACCCTGTCCCACTGTATGCCACATGGCCCTATTACTGAGGTTAATCTTAACTACTGCATATACCCTCAAACAATCAGCGCTGTTTCCATACGAAGCTGAGGTGGTTTAACGTTTATCAATGAAGAAAATCACCGATCAACCGCCATAGAATATAATGTGAAACAAGAAAACCGGAATAGTACATTCATCAGATTGCCGATGCCCAAAATGTGTTGTCTCATATATATCTAGATAACAACGTGATGTAGAGACGCTATTTATTCGTCTTTGTACCGGTTATGCTCAGGAGAATGACATAGAATCATTATTATCTTGTGCATAAGGTGTTGGTCTTGAGTTGAATTACCGTAAACTACATAAATGCTACCTTTCTACTATAGTACTATATATAAAAAATTGTTGTATTGTTGGGAAAATAATGTGATTCAAAAAGTTGTTTTGATCCTGTACAAGGGCACTGAAAACCATTAAAGAGATGTAAATGTATTTTCACACGTAAAGCTTGAAATCTACTGAACCTATATTATTCAATCTGTTTCCTTTAATTAAAAAATTGTAAAATTAAATCGGCGATCGTTATTTATTTTGGAATGAAGGCGCATTAGGAGACTGTTACCAACAAGTTCTGAGCTGACCTACTTTTGATGAAAATTTCTGGTGATTTTTGATGAAAATCACTAGCGATTCTGACTTGGGCGGTGCCCATCTTAATATAGGCAGGATTTCAACTGGGGGTGGGGATTTCCAAGAGTTCAGTTCGCGTTCGAGTCCTAATGCCTACTGTACTTCGTAGGTCCTGTGACGTTAGTCACACTGCCATGTTTAATATACATTTGCATTTAATTTGTTAGCTTCACATTGCAAGTCTTAAATTGTGTTCATTGGTAAAGCCTTACGTACAGTACCACTATTGAAGATGCCATACGTTTATATACGTTATCTTGCCTCTGCTCGTTTGATACTGAATTTTATCCTGTTTCCCGGCGAATGCCACACTCCCGCTTCGCGGTCGTGTTGCATTTTCGCCAGGAAACAGGATAAAGTTCAGTATCAATTGCTCGTCTCTATGTAGCTGAAATATTGTTGAATATGACTCTTTTTCTTTGCAAAATAACGGTCTGTCTCACTTTGTATCTGGTACCACTTTGTTCAATCGAATCTGACAGTTTGGGACATGATCAACGCAAACCGAAATCAATCACCAAATTAATAGATAATCCATCGAAAGGACGGATCCCATGATTATCAGGTCCGACACTGTCTGAAATAATGTAGCTGACATGCTCAAAGTATACACAAACTAAAATAGAGTATATACTACCAAACAGGTTTGACGATAACGAGCTTATAAAAAGCACTGCTACAAGGAGAATAGCCAAGATGCCATGTGGGGGCATCATTATAACGCACATGCAGTTTTTATTGGTCCATGAGGTTACGAAGTGTATCACAGTATCTCGCCAAAATTACCCAAACCGTCCGTTTGTTCGTTTGTTTTTTTTTGCCATTTTTAAGCCAAAGGAACACCCAAATGCAGACTGAACGAATTGTCCACCAATCATGTTCCTGTGAATACATGGAATTGGTGCTAACAGTCGTACGAAAAACGGTGTTTCAGTTATTGATGCGGAAGATATTTTGATGACGACGGCTGAATATTGAATGTCGTATCTTACGCTGTAAGTCCAACCAACATGCTGGTTACCACATAGTCATCAGTCATATACATATATCTCTGTACAGTCCCCCTCATACAAAGACAGTTTAGCGGGAGACGAAGTTGGTACGGCGACAAGCAACGGCCGATGGGTATGTAGTCATATTCCCATGCTTGGAAAACAGGGTCCAGTATGACCTGCTTGAGTGGAAGAGCTTTTCTCCACACAATTGTCTGGTGGTTAGTCGATTTTCAATTCCAGAGAGTTAACTCAAAATGTCGCGTCCGATCACTGTCAGTGCGTAGTAAACAAGGAATGCCCTTTTGCATTTTTTGGAGATAATTCCACAACAGGCAATACGCCACAACCGCATTTATATCGCGCCGGTTGATTAGAACCGATGCTATTTTCTGAGCGATGTGGTTGCGTTTGCAGGGCCGTGTGGTTCGCTGTGGAATCTGGCCACTTCGAGGATTTTCTCAGCCTACGTTACAGCCGTCGCTGTATTATACCAGCGAAAGCCCGAAGCTTAATATTCTCTGTCTGCAGGGTACGGATTGCTTGACGTACCGCAACATTCTGGTGTCGGCTTTCGCAGGCTCAGATGAGAAAGCAATGACCTCACACGTAGCATTGGTGACGATGGATGCAAACAGCCAACTTTGAAAGAACCTTTGAAAGTGCACAGACTGATATAGTCAGTCACTAAACCCTGATGTGGCCGTGCTTAACATTACACATTTCAAGGCACTAGATCTAGAGTGCGAAGAACTTTGGTTCCGAACTGGGGTGATGGACAATATGATGTCCATTTCGCTCAGCTCCAAAACGTAAATAGCCGGGTCCAAAGAACTGCGCACACCCTGCCTACTGCCAGCACAGCAAAACTACGAGGCATTCGTAAGCAGCAAAACTAGGAACCATTCGCCTGTAGTCTGTATACCTGTACCCAGCAGACTGCTTATGAACAGTGTCAGGTATTGGCTGTTCTGTGAGAAGCTTAGGGACCCTTATGAAAA
This sequence comes from Hanleya hanleyi, assembly GCA_036873755.1. NCBI lineage: Eukaryota > Metazoa > Mollusca > Polyplacophora > Lepidopleurida > Hanleyidae > Hanleya > Hanleya hanleyi. Next base: position 46,710 of record JAVTVY010037778.1, read on the forward strand.
TGTACTATGGTATACTATATTTGCTTTGATAAAATTGTAACATGAGCAGTGTGACTAACGTCACAGGACCTACGAAGTAGAGTAGGCATTAGGACTCGATCGCATTTTCATTGAGATATGATGTGACCCTCCCCTACGGTACGTTTCATCATAATATGGTACATGTACAACCTTCCATAACAGCCATAGGTTCTCTTTATAACATGCCTTTTGTGAGATTGAGCAAGATTATATTCTGGGTATTTATATATTTACATCGATGTGTTCGTGCCACAAAAAATGAAAGTATATTGGTGAATGTTCTGGTCATTTAGTGATCCGGCCCTGGTACATCAAGCAGTTGAATAGACTCGGAGTTAACTCATTCGGTACCAATGACGCCAAAAGGCGACAAAATAATTCCCTGTCTCAACCCCGTTGACGACTTTTGGCGTAATTTCTTAGAGCCTCCCTAACCCCAATGACGCCAAAAGGCGACATCGCTGCTTCACCGTCAAATAAAACCCCACTCTGTCTGCAATGTAGCATTTTACGCGAGCACCTCGAGTGAAACTTGCCCAAATGTATATATTTTTGAAAAGCCTAAACCTTCAACATTCGGATTATCAAAGAATGTTTTCATTTTGACAAGCAAATAAAACAAGATGGAGAGTGAAACGAACAAATAATGGGGGAAATGTGGAACTACAAAATTTTCACAATTTTACCGTGTCCGTAAATGTTGCTGCAGAATGTAAATTCACTCAGTAATCCCGTTCAAATCTCTCTATTGCTGAAGTATAATGTGTCCAAGAGACCATCTAATCATTCCATCAAGATGAAATCCATCAGATCCACTCCGTAAACTTTATTTCCACATTTTCCCAACACATGTGTCGGTAAATATTGGCCATTTTCATCTCCCGCCATGCTTGGAACGAACTGTACTGGTCGAATTGATCAATCGCGTGCCTTCGTTTTAGTCACGTGCCTAAAACAACCAACCGAAGCGCTTAAGTGTCGACGTGGTTCATTGGCGCATTCGACAGATTCGTCGGATGCATCATATTTATATCCAATCGTAGCTTCCGTAATATTAGCCATCCATTCTAACTATGACGAGATTGGGAAAGCCTAGGGAATCACCTTTCCAACGTGACCTAGATCATGAAAAACAACCGCTGGAAAGCGGAGATACACGCCTTCAAATATGATCGGAAAAAACCCTCAAACTCTTCGCAATTTAGCGAAGTCTCTCATCTCAAGCTGCGTTTATTCTGACAAATGTCCACGAATAAATGAGTATTCGTCGGATATTTCTGGGCATTGTAATCAAAGAAATATCTGCTCATAATCTTCGAAATTACGTAGGTTTGTGGGGTTTTTTTTTATTTTACGTGGTTGTTGTTGTTCATCGAAAAATCCGGCGATTGTCATTGGCAGTATCATTTTGCAAATTACGAACATTTCGGTGAGTTTACTGATTTTTATTCGGAATAAAACTGCATTTCTTGAGGAAAATAATACACACACATTGTTTTTGTTGAAATATATTATTTAAAAAGGACATGAAGCAATAAGTTTCAGAATGTCTGGGGTCTGAAATGCAGACAAAAACACATGAACGCCTTCTGTTTTGGAGATAATTATTCAACTTTACTGACTGCCCTGAGCTGGAAGCAGTGGGGCTCAGGCCAAGAAATCTATCTGGGGCTGACAGCTAGAATAAACTGCAGTACTGAATGAGTTAAACACATTAATACTGGGTTTCACCAGCCTCCGTCTATAAATAGTTCGCTCAGCTGTATTGAGGTCGCTGTCCTCAGATCTTGCGGTTGAATCCAACAGCGAGAGAGCACCAGGCATGCCAGGGCTGTTCCCAAATTCCATGGTGTCATGTTTCCCTCGCTTAAATTATCGGACTTTTCTCCGTATGATCTATAACAATATACTGAAGTGTTAATTATAAATCTAATTTTCATCAGAATTATTTCAGATCAGAACTAGCTGGTAACAATGCCCTAATGCTCGTTCATGCCAAAAATCAGGGTTATAATGTCAACGGTTCTCCTTATTTTGCCGACGAAAGGATTCGGATGGACTGACTGACTCACTCATTACCGGACAATTTGCGATCTGTAGCCTACTTCGTAGGAATATAGGTTCACTAGATTTCAAGCTTTACGTGTGAAAATACATCTACATCTCTTTAGCGGTTTTTAGTGCCCTTGTCCAGGATCAAAACAACTTTTTAAATCACATTATTTTCCCAACAATACACCAAATTTTTATATATAGTACTATAGAAAGGTAGCATTTATGTAGTTTACGGTAATTCAACTCGAGACCAACACCTTCTATGCACAAGATAATAATGATTCTATGTGATTCTCCTGAGCATAACCGGTACAAAGACGAATAAATAGCGTCTCTACATCACGTTGTTATCTAGATATATGAGACAACACATTTTGGGTATCGGCAATCTGATGAATGTACTATTCCGGTTTCCTTGTTTCACATTATATTCTATGGCAGTTGATCGGTGATTTTCTTTATGATAAACGTTAAACCACCTCAGCTTCGTTGTGAAAACAGCGCTGAATTTTTGAGGGTATATGCAGTAGGGTATTTTTAGCCGGAGAGTAACTGATAGGCCTACTCATTAAATGCGATAAAACGCTGGAGCAAAACGGACCACAGTTTTCTTGGAAATGATGACATGTTTGGATGTGAAACAGGATACACGTTACAGGCTACAGCTTACATATATATAACAATATACTGAAGTGTTAATTATAAATCTAAATTTTAATCAGAATTATTTCAGATCAGAACTTGCTGGTAACAATGCCCTAATGCACGTTCATGCCAAAAATCAAGGTTCTAATGTCAACGGTTCTCCTTATTTTTCCGACGAAAGGATTCGGATGGACTCACTCATTACCGGACAATTTGCGATCTGTAGCCTACTTCGTAGGAATAAACTGTAGTCAGGAAATAATCAATAAATCTGGTCTTCTAGATATAATGCATTTGTATTACCAACGTTGCGGCATTGGTCTAATGCCTTCAGCAGGGTGTTAAAATGATTACAGCAAAGAGGCTATATATATATATGTACAAGAAACTAGTGAGCACATTTCACTGAACAGGTTCTCATTCATTCGAGAAAGAGAACAACTCAGAGTGGAAGCCCTAATCACAAAGTCAGTCTTTTCTTTTTACCGCCCATGGTGTATGTACTGACTTTGTGACTAAGGCTTCCACTCTGAGTTGTTCTCTTTCTGGAACGAATGAGAACATGTTCAGTGAAATGTGCTCACTAGTTTCTTGTATATATAGTCAATCAATTTTTAATTTGGGTGGCGCTTTCAATTTTATAAAATTATGCGCGCCAGGTCGTTGCATTGAGTTTGATGTAACATAAATATTGATTTAAAATATCCAACTATACGGATTTGTAATGGATTAAAAATTATGTAGAAAAAACAAACTCCAAAGGTGTTATTTAAGGACTCGAGGCCCGGGGAATAGGCTCAAACTATCGATATTTTTTTCTTTGCATATTTCAAAGTTGTAGAACAAACTTATCAAGTGTTTCTGTTATTTTCCTTAAAAAATGTTTGCAAACGTGGAATTTTAGCTCTCAAAAATTCACTGTCTGTGGAAGAACTATGTGCTGTGGGGATTAGCGCGCCTTACTCACAGTCGGTGTTATCGCCTACTGTGACTTCGCACCTTGGCTGATAACTTGTCACTGCAATACACACAATTCGCACGCTGGGCTCATTTATTATAATTAGTTGTTTTTCTACTACATTCATGCCAAAGCCGCCATCGTTTACAAAATATTGAACAGGAAATTATATGGTCTATCTCAGTGTTTTCGCGCCACATGACAAAATAAAATCATATATACCTCCGATTCAGTATTACTTCATACTGCATTATCGCATTATACATGCGGCAAATGTAGAAAGTGAGGTATTCATTCAAAATAAATACTTTACGTATTCACCATCGTACATATAATTATAAAAAAAGGCCAACCTTATTCCCGCAAATTGTATACTTTCGCGATAATAGTAAAGTTTTTTAACTCCACACCGGAAATGGCCGCTGCCAGTTTTTTCCCGTTTGAGGTCTGTGGACTGACCAGTTTTCTTCTCTTTCCTTGAGCTAGACCTTTTTCAGTCGGCAATTAAACCCATGAATGTCCAATTGCCGCAAATCACATCTCCGTAAGCCTTCTATAGAATGCTCGACGTCTACTCAATCACCCGCGGTGAGGGATTTCGGAAGGCGTGAAAACTGACCAACGGGGCGTAAAAATTCATCTTCGGGACTGGTTTTCTACACTTTCTCAAAATATATTGTCCCAAAGTGATTAAAGAACGTTTGGTCTATAATTCCTATATGTTGTGTGAGAATATTGTGTCATTATCATGAAGTAGCGGATAATAATTACGGAATATCGTCTGAAAAGTAGATTATTTTTGTTTACGGTCTATATCCGACATATTTTTTTACACAGCTGGTACATACAAACTTGCTAATAACTTCTTTATTTTTCATCCGATCATGTCAATTTTGGGAGAACATAATATATACATTACAGTCCGAACGAACGTGTCTCAGTTTTTCAAAATGTTGCTTTGTTTTGAAGTTATTGGAACTTGAAACAGACTTTCATTTTGTTTCGAAAAATAAACTTTACAACGCTCTCAAACTTTTTCTAAGAGCTTAAAAAAAACTGAGACGCACTTGTTTGGTTTGAAAGGTTTATTATCACCATGCATAATCTCGGACTCGTTACTTGTAAAATAATAGGTGAAATTAGCGATATAAAAAAGACATTATTTTTTTGAAATAACTGTTTTCTAACTGCAACAAAACCGGTGAAATAAACGTAAGAATTAATTTTTTACTTTATTTGGAACGCCCGAATCGTGATCTTTCCAACCATATAAAACATATATATGTATGTGAAGTGGTTGTGATGAAATGAGACAGAATACACGAGGGTGTCTAGTATCAGGCGCTACCCCGGGCCTCGAGTCCTTAATGTCATGGTGAGGTTAGAGACATAAAAGGAAGGGAGCATATGTACGGACCAACACACTTAATTTAATAGTAATAAAATCCTAACGACCCTATCTATAAAAAATATAAAATTGAATTAAAAAGGCCAATATAGCACATGCACATTTTGTTTAAACAAAAATTAAACTCATCATATAGATTTAGATTTGACGATGTGGTGAATAAAAACGAGATTTGATGTAATATCTATACTCATCCTGGTGAACACCGGAATATCCTCAGACACCGATTCTCCGACACCAATGTCCAACCAGAACAAGCAAAGATATTATTTAAAACAGTGTATAGCAATAAAAACGAGATTTGATGTAATATCTATACTCATCCTGGTGAACACCATGAGTGAGGACCTCCTCTGGTATCCTCAGACACCAATGTCCAACCAGAACAAGCAAAGACATTATTTAAAACAAAACTCTTTACCAGAGCAGAAATATTGGTATAATTTCTTAACCACAGGTAAGAAAATATATATTAAACTATTCTAGAATTTTATTATTCATGAACTTATAATATGCATGTACTATTAATTAACCAATATAACTATTATAAATAATTCCACAGGGTGGAAGGGGAGGCAACAATTGTACACTCCCCTAGACTAGATGTGAAATGTATAACAGAATAATAAAATCAATATAAATTAAAATCTGCGTGTGCGCAGCATAAACCTATAAATAGCCATAAAAACTTTATCACGGTTTTTTCTAGGCTTTAAGATGGACTCCATGGTATGATTGAAAACACCAGCACATACAAGTTCATTAAAAAAGTGGAGTCTCTGATTATTAAATCGTGTACACGATAATAAATAGTGACTGATGCTTTCTTCTACATCACACGCATCACACACTCCAGTGGGATGTAAATTACATCTATAAAGATATGAACTCAAGGGAATATGCCCGACAAGAAGTCTAAAAACAAGTACTTCAGCGTGGCGATTTGGTAGTTTCAAAGAGGCGTCTGTAACTGAAGGCTGAAATTGATAGTAAAAACGCCCCTTCTCTGAATTATCCCAGCATTCCTGCCATTTAGAATTAAAATAAGGATATAAACAAGCCATGGCTTCATTAATTGTTAATCCCATATGTATATTAATATCTGGAAGTGTGGATGCGTGCTTAGCAAGAGAGTCCGCAAGCTCATTCCCATATATACCAGATGGCCCGGGACCCAGTCGAAATAAATTATTATATTTTCATAACTCATCGTAGTGACTAAATATAATATTTCATATAAAATACTTGAAGACCGGCTCCAAGAGAAGTTAAGCATTGCTTGTAGAGAGCTAAGAGAGTCTGTAAAAATTACAGCTCTAGATATACTAGTATCGCTAATAAAATTGAGTGCCATTAAAATAGCTGTCAGCTCAGCTGTATAAACACTCACATGATCATTAATTCTAAAGGATTTAGAATATTTTAATTCAGGTATGCAAAATGCAGCACCCACCCTGCCGGTATCTGGACACTTGGAGGCATCTGTAAACACTTGCATGTATTCACTCCAATTAGATTTAATATATTCTTTTGTATATCCAGTAATAATATGGGGTGGGTCAGATTTTTTAATTTGTGAATGTAATCCCATATACAGGGTGTATCAAAAAAAACGGAGTCCTAATACGATGACATATTTTTCATTGAGCAAAGGAGAAATCTATTTTTTTTGTTGATTTGTCATCAAGACCGACCCTTTGGGAATGACCAGCTGAACAATTCAATGATCTGTGATCAAGCATGTTAGAACAATAGCTATTCTTCAATTATGAGTGAAATGTGACTTGCGCCAGATTTGGTTTACATCATTCGTCTGCCCTTGAAAGAAAAGAAATACGGTGTACAAATGAAATGTCTTTTATCCACTCTGAATTCATTGATATTTGGAAAACAAAACGGTGTACAATTAAAATGTCTTTTAACTCTGAATTTAACAAAAAGGTGTACAATTCAAATGTCTTTTAACAGACAATTGAATCTCAATCTTCAACGTGTCCTCCATTTCTCTGGATGCAGGTACCCGCACGTTCATTCATTGCCGCCACGGCCCGTCTGATAAGTGCCTCAGGTTGTCAACTTCTGTTATGATGCGCTGTTCCAGGTCATTGAGATCTGCTGGAGGCGTGATGTACACCCTGGACTTTAGGTAACAGTTAAAAGACATTTTAATTGTACACCGTTTTGTTTTCAAAATGTCAATGAATTCAGAGTGGATAAAAGACATTTCATTTGTACACCGTATTTCTTTTCTTTCAAGGGCAGACGAATGATGTAAACCAAATCTGGCGCAAGTCACATTTCACTCATAATTGAAGAATAGCTATTGTTCTAACATGCTTGATCACAGATCATTGAATTGTTCAGCTGGTCATTCCCAAAGGGTCGGTCTTGATGACAAATCAACAAAAAAAAATAGATTTCTCCTTTGCTCAATGAAAAATATGTCATCGTACTAGGACTCCGTTTTTTTTGATACACCCTGTATATGTGTGGTGTAGTCAACAGCCAGGGTGGGTAACTCTGCATAAAATAATTTTGAATAGAGAAAACATCAGCATTTGTTTGTTCATACAAGATGTTTGCTCTAATATTAAATGGAAAGTAACGTTTAACGTTACTATCCCAAAATAAACCATCATACCATGAAGGTTCTAGAATATCACAAGTAGGATGATTTATAGACTGTTCATAAAATATTTTAGGGTTCTTATCTGTCTTCTGACGGAGAGTGGTATTTCCGCACAAGCAACCTGTAAAGCATGCAAAGGCGTTGAACGTAATGCTCCAGTGCATATGCGGAGAGCCTGACACTGTATAGAATCCAGTTTGTTTTTTAATGAGACACATGCAGAGTCGTATGCCTCGCAACAGTAATCTAGACGGGATCTAATTAGACTCCGATACATCATTAATAAGGTTTTTTTGTCAGCACCCCAACTATGTTTAGATACACAACGCATAAGATTGAGAGTTTTCTGACATTTCTTAATTAATATATCAATATGGGCTTGCCATATTAGACATTTATCAAATGTAACCCCCAAATATTTAAATGAATCAGAACATTTTAACCTGGCACCATTGTAAACTAGCTCAGGCAAAAAAATTTATGTAAAAAGAACAGCCTCAGATTTAATGGGAGAAAATTTAAAACCCCAAGTTTTCCCCCATTTCAATATATCATCTAGAGCCTGTTGAATTTTTTCAACACATAAGTTGAAGTTTCGATGAGAAAACCATATAGCTTTATCATCGGCAAACAAGAAGCACTTAACTTTGTTATCAAGACAGTCGGGTAGATCATTTATAGCAATATTAAATAAGGTAGGTGATAAAACACTTCCCTGAGAGACGCCATTTTGTATTGGCATAACACGTGATGTACTCTATCCAATACGAACTTGAATGCGTCGGTTGGATAGGAAGCCCTTAATCCAACCAAGCATTTTACCACCAATACCAATATTACTTAGTTTAATCAATAAACCGTTTTTCCATACCATGTCATAAGCCTTTTCAATATCAAGGAATACACCAAGTAAGTATTCCTTATTTGCAATTGACCTTTTAATAGAGGTTTCTAAAGTGATCACATGATCAGTTGTGCTCCTGTTTTTTCTAAAACCACTTTGAAATTTAGATAAAATATTATTTTTTGTTAAAAAACACATAAGCCGGTTGTTAATAAGCTTCTCCATCAATTTACATAGATTAGATGTGAGAGCAATAGGCCTATATGAGGTGGGATTAGAAGCATCCTTTCCTGGTTTAGGTACCGGTGTAACAATAGATTTTGTCCAAGTATTTGGTAAAACCATACGCGCCCATATAGTGTTAAATAGTAATAAAATTACATTCAGACAAGACTCTGGCATGTGTTTTTACATGTCATAGCCAATACCATCTTCACCCGGGCTACTAGATTTAGTTGAGTGTAGGGCTTGTTTCAATTCTAATAGGGTGAAATCTTCATTGATAGGCATATCATCAAAACAGATATTATTAAATAAAGGAGCATTGTCTTTTTCCACCTCACCCTTATGAATAACAAAGTCTGCATCATAATTTTCATCACTGCTGACAAAAGCAAAGTTGTCCACAAGAATGTTACTTTTTTCTTCATTTGATACAAAAGACTCATTTCCATGATGTAAAGTAGGATATGGGGAGCGTTTATTACTCCCACTAACAGTTTTAACCTGACTCCACACTTCCTTAATGTTTGAGTCAGAATTTAATTTGGAACAATATTCCTGCCAGTGATTTCTACGTGCAGTTTTAATAGTTTTTTGGGCAATAGCTCTTTTTTGTTTGTAATTAATAATATCTTGTGCAAGCATGGTATGCCGTGCCCTATTTTTAGCCCTTTTCCTTTGTTTAATAGCATTAGTACACTCATTATCCCACCAAGGAACAGGTAATTTAAAATTATTTGTATTCCCCGTTGATCTGGGAATACTATTATTCGCCGCCTCATTAATTGCACCAATTAAATTGTCATGAAAAGTATCTACATCATGGCTGTAAAGTTGCTCCGTAATCACATTGCTACATTCCCTATTAAAAAGAGACCAATCAGCTTTTTTAAGTTTCCACCTAGGTGGATCCCCCATGTTATTAGTAAATAGAGTAAAACCAAGCTGAATGTGAATGGGAAAGTGATCACTGGCACAAGGCGAGGATAAATCTACAGACCAATCAGAGGCGTTGGCTAGATCACCAGTACATAACGTTAGATCGACGGCACTATATTTTCCAGTGCGTACATCATAATGTGTAGGTGAACCGTCATTTAAATAAACAAGGTCATGAATATCCATAACATCGCTTATTATACGGCCATTATAATCTGTGTTCTCATTCCCCCACAAAATGTTTTTCACATTGAAATCCCCACAAAATACAACTGGGCCTGAAATGGTAGATAGAAGACTATTAAAATCTTCAATATCAAGGTATCTTGTAGGGTTATATAAATTAACGATACTGACCGTTTTAGTGTTTTTCAGAGTGAGCTGTATACATTGACATTCAATAGTTTTGAATACAGGTAATTTAATATTGGTATAAGCAATATTATTTTTAATAAAAAACGCTAGCCCACCTCTAGCAATAGTGCCATCGCCTCTGTCTTGTCTAATAGGTATATATCCCGGCATTGAAAACTGTAATATTTCTTTTAGAAAGGTTTCCTGTATGCATAAGATATCGGGTTGTTTTTCTAAATTATATAAGTAATGTTTGAATTCAAACCCGTGAGCAATCATACTTTGTATGTTAAATTGAAGAATAGTGACAGCCATGATGCAAATAAGGTGCATTACTGACGCGGTGAATTAATCATCCCCGTGTTCCCAAAATTGTTTACAATCATAAACAGACGCAGGTGTTAGAGTACCTGGCTTTGAAATTAAACTGTATAAGTACATAGGAGTGACAAGATCCCCTCGTAAATGTTTATCTATGTACTCGGTAGCTCAGTTGGTAGAGCAGTGGGACGGTATCCCCTAAGTCGTGAGTTCGATTCTCACCCGAGCCAGTATTTTCTGGCAGGGTGTTTCACAATGTAGGAATATAATTAAATTTATCTATCATGTCACTGACTATTCCAAGGGCTTTTTTTAACCACGCAGATGCGTCCTCTCTGTCCCCGCCAACAACTGGCAATAGCAGTCGAATAATGGACTCCGCTATAGCTGTGTTAAGATTGACCAACAGGTCGTCTGATATGTCTGTTGTTATTGGAGCTTTGTTCGCTGTTGTTTTAGCAGGTTCGCCTGGAGTAGATTGTTGCGTAATAGTAGTCGCGTGACTTGACGTGGTAGTGAATTGACTTGATTGTGACAACACTGGCAACGGGGGATAAGTGTCGTATTGTTCTTCAACAAGAGGGGCTATAGGAGTGGGAGTTTTAACCACTGTACTCTCAGAACGCACAGATTTCAATGCATCTGAAAATGAAATCTGTTTTGTTACACGAACAAATTGTGCCTTGTTGGCTTCTTTTAGCACAGAACAACCTTTATAACTAGAACTGTGAATACCCCCACAGTTTGCACACTTTGGATTTTCTTTATTTGTACATTGCTCGTATGAGTGATTTTCACTGCATCGAGGACATCGAGTTTGACCCTTGCAAGCCGCAGCCACGTGACCAATCCGCTGGCACTTAAAACAACGAAGAACTGGTGGAATGTAATCTTTAACTTTAAATGACATAAAGCCCATTGTAACTTGACTCGGAATTGTTTCACTGTCAAACTCTAACATAATAGATGTGGAGGGGACCTTGTCTCTCCCCTTTGTGAGGCGTTGAACATTGACAACTTTGAATTGTTTTAATGCCTCTAGAATTTCACTCACAGATAATTCCTCTGTGACACCATAAATAACTCCCCGAGGTCTAAAATTATCGGGAAGCAGTTGAACACTGTACATCAATGCCTAAAATGGTACTCATACCTAATAATTTTTGCACTTTTTTCATTTTACCAGATGGTAATTTCTTCACAGATTTTACATTACCTACCTGATTCTGTAGTGCAGCGCCGAACTTTAAAAGATTTACCTTGGTAAGGGCTTGTCCAACAGCGGCCATATTCACGGTTAGATTTATTTCCTCTTGGACTACAACTTTGGTTTTCTTGGTAGCCCGCTCGTGGGACTCTGCCGCAAGTCGCTTCATCTTTCTAGTTTGCACTGTGGTAAATTCCATATCCTCCTCGGTGTCCGCCATGGCGGATCACCCTCTAGTTATAAAATAACAACTAGGTATAGTGCAGGGACAATAGGAAAGGTCTATAAGAAAGATAAGTTAGACTATAGGCCCTGGGGTTACTCAGGGCGGAGTAAAACAAAAGGCACCCAGTTAGTCGTGCTGAGTGTGCACCTAAATTTAACTATGACAGAAAAGGACAGAAAAGAAAAAGAACAGAAAAAAGGAAAGAAAAAATAAATAGACAGAAATAAATATAACGTATATACACTAATGACTACATATCAAAAGAAAAAAAATAAAATAAGGAAAACAAAATACATGAGAAAAAATAACCCATCAAACTCAATGCAACTAAGGAACCGAAATCGGAACACGTCTACACTGTTCGATGACCAGGACGAAATCCGGATCTGACCTACGACGCTATATATATAGTCATCATTCGCTGGTAATAAGTAAATAAAATGCAGTTAAACTGCCTTTGTGTGTGGTAAAATATTTCAAGAAAAAACACTATACGAATATAGCATGACGGGTAATCACCGAAGCTGTATTTACTCAAAGCGCTTTCACATCTTCCAGATGTTCATCAGTGAGTTATTGAATACATAAGCGAGCAAAACATATATAGTTGTAAGTTGTCAGTGGTTACAGAATAGATAACAACATTTACCAAAGGCATGTTTCAACTTGATAGAGTCAATGATTTGGCATATCGCCGTTCAGTTGGCCATGTTAACAATAGGCAGTATAATTATTCCATTGTACTATAGTTCTCTTGCTAGTCGAACCTCTTGGCACTTGCTATTATTCCGACCTACTTCTGTCCCATTCAATTATTTTCTATGTATAATTGGCATATGTCAGTCTGTTATTATTCATATTTGTTCTTTTCACATACGGCTCCCAATTTCTTCGTGGTCGTTGTAATCCGTTGTGATTTGATAGCTGTCTGGAACTCGATATGTTAGTCAGTGTCATTCCACGCCACGTGTTAGTAGTACGGCAGTTTGCAGCTTCAATGCTTGAAGAACGTGTTTTCTCTTGCGTGCGTCGGCTTTTGTCTCTGGCTGGCACGTGTCGGACCAGTTTCTGTTCACTGAATTGGTTCCTGTGGAAGCGCACTTTACTCGGAGTAGTCCTCTGCCTGTTGCTATCTGCACTGTCCGTGTTTGGTACATTTTGAACCACTTTTTGTTTGTTATAATGGTTCCTTGTGACGCGTACGCGATGTGGTGAGTTTCTTTGTCTGTCGTGATCAGCATTATGGAAGTCCTGTTCACTGCTTGGAAGCAATGGAAGATTTTCAATCCAGATTTTTTTCTTCATCCAGATTCTTTTGGACTTTTCTTCCTCCTCACATGTTTCTAATAGCATACGTGGTTACCTTTTCATTCAGACAGCTAAGGGTGGTCGCGACATTAATGTTTTCTTCATATGGCGGTTGTTTTTCCTCAAGTTGTTGTATTCTTTCAGCCATATCTTCCTGTATCTGGGTCAGGGTATCCAGTTGTTGGGAGATTTTCCTCAACATTTCTAATTGTGCTCGCTGTATATCAGTTTTCCCCGCCATCTTCACACACAGTAAATAGATAAGTAAATAAAATGCAGTTAAACTGCCTTTGTGTGTGGTAAAATATTTCAAGAAAAAACACTATACGAATATAGCATGACGGGTAATCACCGAAGCTGTATTTACTCAAAGCGCTTTCACATCTTCCAGATGTTCATCAGTGAGTTATTGAATACATAAGCGAGCAAAACATATATAGTTGTAAGTTGTCAGGGGATATACTACAGTAGTGCTATGATAGCTATGATATATATATATATATAGCCTCTTTGCTGTCATCATTTTAACATCCTGCAGAAGGCATTAGGTCAATGCAGCAACGTTGGTAATACAACTGCATTATATGCAGAAGACCAGATTTATTGTCTATTTCCGGACTTCAAATTATACTTAATCTATAGAATACTACAGTTTGACTATGATACACTATAGTGAATCACCCGATATACTAGGGGACCTCGGTGGCCGAGTGGTCTAAGGAGCTTCGCTGGTGACCGCTAGCCTCACACCGTTGAACCGGCACGGGTTCGAGCCCAGCTACTCCATGTGTGGAAGTGTGTCAGTTACTTGCCGACGAGCGGTGGTTCTCTCCGGGTACTCCGGCTTCCTCCACCAACCAAACTGACTGCCACCATATGAGCAAAAAAAAAACTTGAGTGTGACATAAAGCCAAAATCCCTCCCCCCCCCCGATATACTACAGTAGTGCTATGATAGCTCTTAGTATTTATGTAGTATACCATAGATATATTGACTAAATTGTCATCTGTGGTATATAGTAGTATTTATGGGATATGCTATAGTTAACTTGGCACTGTGGCACAACTGTGGTACGGTATATTATTACTTTTTCAGGGTTTTTTCCCGGGTGTATGAAAAGTTACGACCCTCCCTGAAACTCGTACACCATGAGGCGTGATACACTCTGATACCGAATTTATTATCCCTCAAGCCTTTTTATCTTTTAGTGAAACTATCGAAAAAGGTCTATCGTTTAGAACCAACGAATTCAGTGGGTCATTTCGGTTATGCCACTGTCCGCATTTTGCTACTGCGCTGCGAGAAACGGACCACACCACAAGCAAGATCAAGTCATTTCGATCTGCTTTCTTTCGGAAATCGATTTTTATTTTTGGAACAAATGATCATGATACCTTTTGGTGAGTTATATGTCGGAAACTTGAGGCTCTATGACTTTATTCCATTAAATTTTGACGAATGGGCGAAAGTTATTCTATAAATATTGAGATATGGTCAGCTGATGTTTCGAAGCGAGAACGTCGTTTCCAATCGCCCGTGAGTTGCTTTTATATACCCTAGTAGCAAGACATCACTTGAATTGTATGGGTGTATAAGACCCGACTTTTTGAACAATTACAATCCCGATATTGAATACAAATTTGCTTGTAGGGTAATTATGTAATATAATCGTGTTACACTACAGCACTGGTTAATCTGGCACAGCTGTGTTATGGTACGCTGACGGTACCTGTACTATTGCATAATGTCAACATGTGTGGTATGAATCTAGTAATGGTCATAATGTGGCTTGTGACATGTACGTTTTTACGATATTTATCGTCAAATTTGGGCTTATTTTTGTTTCAAAGCATTTAAAATTTCATTCCACATCTGGTGCATCGGTCCGTCGCATCAAAAGACCACGGAAATTGAACCAGCATTGCTGATCATAGACGCGTCATCAAAACTTTCCATGAGTTCGATGCTTGTCGCTGTACCTAATCTGCCTACCACTCGACTGGCTGCACATGCCGAGTTAATGCCAATATATGTGCTGTGACCGGTGTATCGCTGATTGCAATCGGTGAAATTATTTCGATTGAAGAAGACGAGGATTTGCTACTTAGTCTATCCATCCGCTCGACTGGCTAATTCCAGCTGATTGTCGTATACCAATATCGTTAAATATGAAAAAAACTTACTCCACTTATAACAAATCTGTAATATCATTTATTCGAAAGCATGATGTGCGTCACCTTGTGTTTTTTTGTCAACCGAGGGAATGTGGGTCAGCTTAAATACCGTCGATTTCATCTGGAAATTTAATTGATACCATTATATATTACCGTATATTGATTTGTCACCATGATAAAAAAATAAGTTTTGGATTAATCCATGCCTTGCAGAGATACAAGCGGCCAATACAGGACGGAAGCTATAGCTTTTTCGGTTCGCGCTATTGAAAAATATCTCGCAATGCTTCCCACGTACACGGTACGGCCATCACACTGTTACAATTCAAATAAGTTTTGCTTTCTCGTACATAACGTCTGTAATTACTATTGAGTTTAGATTCTGTGGAATAGTTATTATACATGAATCACAGTTTCTTTGCACCTGTATACTTGAATAAAGTGCACAATTTGTTTTCAGTATATGCATCACCTCAAGTTCTACCGCCGTAAAATGGCCATATGTTCCATTCTTTTAGTCATATTACGCAACAAACACAGGAGAACGGTTATGTTTTGTTGGTTGCCTAGTCACGTTGGCATCAAAGGTAATACTGAGGCTGATAGAATGGCTAAGGCAGCCCTAGATGTTGGAATCCCCTATAGTGATTTCGAACCCTCTATCTGTACTTATGTGAGAGGGCTGTTTCAATCTTTATGGGATGCTGTGAATAATAACAAACTTCATGAGTTTGGAAAACAACTGTAGGCTATAATCATCTGAACAGCCAGACATGTTTCGATCAAGCCATGATCAGGCGACGTAGAATCGGTCATACCCGATTAATTCACGAACATTTACTATAAAAAGAGCCAGTCCCAAGGTTTATTCTATGCCACGAACATATTCTTATCGATTGTATAGATTTTAAGATTGTAAGAGATTCTTCTTATCGAGCGACTACTTTAGAAGATCTTTTCAGTCGAGTGAGTGAGGACTGTGTCTTGAGTTATTTGAGAGAAATCGATTTGTTGCATAAGTTTTAATGTGTGTATGTTTTAATGTGTTGGATTACTAAGTTATTGGCTTGAGTACTTGGACTTTTGTTTGATCGTCGCTATACAGCTGAAATATTGCTGACGTTAAACCTTAGTTCTCTCTCTCTCTCCTATTTCCCGTCATCTCGGTCATATTATCAGCATCCATTAGCAGAACCGTCACAAAGCAAGTGTCAGATTCGAGAATCAATATTCAGCCGTCGGTAATAAAAGAATTTCCGCGTCAGTAATCAAAAGACCTATTTCGTATGACAGTTAGCAAACGAGAGAACTAATACTGAATATTTCCGGAAAAACGTCAATGTCCTGAATATTTTCGTGAAATTTATCTGTAGTTTCGGGGGAAAAAACGGCGGATCCTGGCCAAATAAAGGGGGCAGCGGTTGAGATCCACCCAAATGCAGACGAACAACCAACGTCAGTCTATCACGATATGTACCAGTTGGTGATCCGAACTTCAAAGTATCGATACACGTTAGATATTCCATTTTTTAAGGCCAGTGACTTTTCAACGAAGCTCCACAAAACTCGGTGTTGCAGAGTCTGACGAATATTTGATGGTTGGAGACAAGGTTAGCGGTCGTTCACGAACGTCGGTCTTCAGTTTCGAGATAAACCAAGTTACAGGCGAAAAGAAAATTAATAGTTTACCCTAATCAGAATGTGAGTGAGTTAGGGTTTAACGTCGCATTCAGCGTTATTTCGACCATATAGCGACGATATAACTAACTACTATCTCTGATTAGCTGGACTTGTGCGACTATCTATGTACAGCCATCATGTAGACGAAATTAAGCTTTCCCTCGTGGCAACAGATATGGTACAAAACGCATATTGCTCACTTACATCAATGAATCAGTCTGCGTTGTTTATCAACAATCAAGCAATAAATATCTGTCCTGAAAACTTTCAGAGAATCAAATGAAAATGTCTGGGCGATTACCTGTAATTTTTGTTCCCCGCCGCAACGCGGCCGGGGACTTTAAGATGGTTCTTGCTTCTATGTGTCCGTGGATGTCCGTGTGTGTCTGTTCAATTACTTCGCAAGCGGTAACATCCAAATGCTTTATCGGATTTCTCTGAAATTTGGTATCTGCATTCTTTACAAGACGTCCGTGGGTATTGCGTTTCAGCAAGATCCGCCTGAAGGTGGCGCCACTGCCTCTTGTTCCAATTCTCTCCACTTGTCCGTGGATGTATGTTCAAATACTTCGCAAGCGATAACTCCTAAATGCTTTGTCGAATTCCTCCGAAATTTGGCATATGCATTCTTTGCGACAAGACGTCGGTTGGCATTGCGTTTCAGCAATATCTGCCTGTAGGTGGCGCCACTGGGTCTTCTTCCAATCTTCAGTGCATGTCCGTGGATGTCTGTTCAAATCCTTCGCGAGCGATAACTTTTGAAACGATTTGTCGGATTCCTCCGAAATTTGGCAAATGCATTCCTTGCGACAAAACGTCAGTTGGTGTTGCGTTTCAGCAAAATCTGCCCGGAGGTGGCGCCACTAGAGTTCATTCCATTATTCCGTGCTGCAAGTGATATAACTTATAAACACTTGGTCGAATTTCTTTGAAATACCCTACCTTTCTGGGTAATAACATGAGAAACGCTTATCGGATCCTTCTCAAATTTGGCATGCATGTACGATGCCAGGAGATGTTGCTTGGGATTGCCTTTCGCTCACTTGTACTCACAGGTGCCGCCACTTGGTGGCAAAATCACGAATTTATTTCCGGGTAATAACCTGAGAGCCACCCATCGGAATGTACCTTGACATGAGATGTTGCTTGAGATGCATTTCTCCGACTTGCGCCTAGAGGTGGCGCCACCTGGTGTCAGACTCTAAATTTGGTTTCCGGGCAATAACTTGAGGACCCTCGTCAGGTTCTTCTCAAATTTTGTATGCAGATAACATGACACCACGATACCATGTCCCTTGGGATTGTATTTTGCCAGCTTCTGCCTACAGGTGGCGCCTCCTGGTGGACAGATTTGTTTCCGGGCAATAATTTGGAAGCTGTTCATCAGATTCTTCTCAAATTTGGTATTCATATGAGACCCACCCCAAATAACACACACCGGTGGGCATCCAGTATCGGCAATAACTTGAGGACCCCACTTCAGATCCGTCTCAAAGTTCATATGCCGATACCATGCCATGAGATGTCGTCTGGGATTGCGTTTTGCCTGTTTGCACCTACAGGTGGTGACACCTAGTGGCAAAGTCTAAATTTGGTTTCCGAGCAATAGGTTGAAGATGCCTTCAGATTCTGGTCAAATTTAGTTTGCAGATAATATGCCATGAGGGTTGCATTTTGGTCACATAATTTTCATGCTACACCGTGAGGAAAATATATTACAACAGCAATCAACATTCAGTCAGCCTTTCTGAGTTGATCTCAAAACCTGGAGAGGCGGAAAGACCCTTCTGCTTCTTACGCCTGTGAAGTAGCTGTTGCCCCCCTCATGTATATCCGGGCCCCTGAGACCGAGAACGCTTATAAATATTGCTGCCATTTTGGTGGGGGACCTAGCATCCTCTGGCTGCTTGTTGAGATAAGATTAATAAAAAAATAGTAATAAAAAATTAAATCATTAGGCATTTCCAGAAGAACACTGAGAATTATCACATAGCGTACATCGTATTAATGTAAGCATTTTGCACCCCTATATCTGTTCTGGCGAATTGGATTGATTCTGTGTATGTATTTTCGTATATTTTGGAGTCTACTGATAATTTGACTTTCTGTTATCTTTTAACATGTAAAAACGCGCCACTCGCGAGTCTTCTCGTGTTGCAGGTACAATTTTCATTATCTCGGGGTTCTGGATAATTATCTCGGGGTCCGAAATAATTATCTCGGGGTCTCGGTACATTTCGAAAGGTTCTCTAAAAAATACGTTTGGAATAAAACACTGCGAGTGTAGTGGCAAGAAATTTATTGTCGACCTTCGTTGTTGACGGTGACCATTGATTTCTATCGGACTATAAAGGCTCGACATCGCTAAGTACTTATTGTCGACCGTCATTTTCAAACAGGACCATACTTTCATTCGGACTATAACACTGTATCTCAACAAATCAAGTTTTACGGATGGTTTTGATTTGCGATCTTCCAGTTTTGAGAACTGGGGGCAATGAGGATCAACAAAATTGTGACAGCCAGTTAAATAACAAAATATTCTGATAATTGCTGCTCCCCAGGCATGCGCACTATAGACAAATCCTGGCGCGCCGGTGTTTTTCTGGTGCGTGGTGACTGGCGACTTTTGCAATGTTAATAGATAGAACCAAACTCGCTGCGTTTTTGCGTCGCGTGGCGAGTGGCGAGTTTTTACATGTTAAAAGATAGCAGAAAGTCGCCAGTCGCCGCACACAGGTGTTTCTCCGTCGAGTGGCGACTGGAAACTTTTGCAATGATAAAAGATACAACCCAACTCGCTGCTTTTTTGTCTCGTGTGGCGAGTTTTTACACGTTAAAAAATAGCGGAAATTCGGCAGTCGCCGGAGAAATCTCCGGCGCGTGGCGGGTGGCGAGTTCCTAAACGTCGCCACGCGACGCAAACTTGGCCTACATAGAACACCATATTGGCGAGCTCAGATATGTTCTTCGCGAATGTGGCGGGGAGGTTTGCGTTTCAAAGCTTGAACGATGAAGGTGTAGTGATTACTGCGTATAGACAAGAGCTCTCAAAGTATGCAAAACACTTCCATGGATGTTGTGAACTTCTATCGCGTATATCATATTTTTGCTTCGATTAACGCTTAATGACAATTATGATTCATAACAATGAATTCTATAGCACTTACACCTAATACACACTGATAACCGTACAATTATTACACGATTTAGCACGGTTAAGAACTTTGTGACGTATGAAATCTACACCCGTGATCTTAACACGCACAGGTGTTCACACGGGAGAATTCATTTCACAGGGCGGGTGATAAATGGCAGGACAAAGTCGCGTCTGCCTGTACAATCGAATAAACAAATAGAATGGATACCCTGCAAGTAGGAACTTTAGTTTATTTTAAAGGCAGAAAATGAATAATCGCAGATATTTACAAACCAATTGGGACATACAGGTGTACACAATAAGAAACAGATCAACAGGAGAAACAAGAAGTGCTTTCAGATATGAATTATCTAGAGAAGCGGAGATCGACAATTTCACGAGAGACGCAGATGATGAATCTCTTCTTGCTGTTTTAAATGAGACACAACACGCGTGTGATCAGCTGAACAAAGGTATATTTTTCTCCGCTGACGATGAGAAATTAAGAGGTCTTGCTAACAAACGAAATGAGCCAGGGAACGACAGGCAAACGAAATAGGAAATACGGATATTTAAAGGTATCAAATTCGTTTTATATTATAATCAAGTCTTATAAATAAATACATCTAAAGATTACCTGTTACATCAACCATTGCTTGAGATCAACAACTGCCACGGTTCTGCTTGAGGCGGGTGTGTCTATCATTGATGTGATGTCGGTTACAGGCCACAGAAGTTACAAACGACATCAAATGTTTGTAATTTCAAATCTGTTCCACAGTCATCACATCATGGCGGTTTTTTCCAAAATGCCAATGTTTCCAATACCACCGTGAACATAAATTTCCTTCCTAGTTAAATAAATACTGGCAACATTTTTCATTGTTTGAGAAAAAGCAGTAAATTAACATTTATTAAAGACGTAAATTTCTGTCTCAAGTTTAACTGTTGGCTCCATCGCGATTGATTAAGATTGCCACACAAATTGGCTTGTGTGCATCTATGTTTCACTGCGCCCCCTTCTGAGAGACCACATAAACTCGTCCATTGATATTGACACGCTGCCAACTGAGGCGGACGGCACATTACAACAAAGGGGTGAAAGGTTGTGAAAGTTTTCCATATTTTTTCAATCTTTCATTGTAATCTCTGTTGACAATCAATTTGAGTAGTGCAATAGAATAGAAATAATGTTTTCATAGGCGTTCTAAATCGTAATATATAAACTTTCTCACACTAACCGTGCAAAAATTAACGATTTAGCACGCCTATAAAAAGATTATTGCTTAAGTATACCGCATCACTCACAAACCGGTGAATTTCAACCAATTGTTTAACCATTACCCGTTTTTCCATTCTCCCATTGTTTTTAACCTCCTAAAGTTCGGCATATCAGATAGTGACATCTGATTTCATGAGAATGCCGTTATCCTAGATTCTTGTGTTTTAGTTTCATGAACACGAAGGTGATGGGTCAATAGTGAGTAAAGGGGGTTTTCGCTCTCTGTCCCAATCCACAAGAAGCTGCATTTGTGGAAATATCGGTCAATATCAAGATTTTCCATCTACAACATCTTTATGCATCCATGATATGACGTCTTATGTCGACCGGTGACGTCCGACACAGAAACCCAAAATGAAAACAAACGGACAAAAACCATACCAAGTCCAGGAAAAGTTGTTCGACTCGAAAAGACAACCACTGTTACTTGTTAAACAGAAAAATGCGGTCGATTAGAATTCATATTTCCATGATAACATATATCTATATCATATAGATATAGTCTATATTAACATTGGCAATCTTGTAGTGTGCCTATAGGCACAGATGTTTTACCTATAGGCACAGATGTTTTACCTATAGGCACAGATGTTTTACGTATAGGCATAGATGTTTTACCTATAGGCACAGATGTTTTATCTATAGGCACACTACAAGATTTCCAACGCAGGTGGACTGTGAAACAAAACTCAATATGATAAGAAATCCTCTGTAGAATTATCAAATATACAAAAAATATTCACGGAATCCATCAAATTCGACAGAAATGTTTATCCATCAGAATTTTAATTTGTTCTCGATGTATCAACCATTGTGATGAAGACTGTATATTCACCTGGCATAGTGTGACCAATTTTACTGCAATTTAGTACTCTTCGCTTAAAACTAAATCATCCCTGGGCCAGGAATACAGAAGAACATGTTAGGATGATTTCCTTATTATTTGTTCAGTGGCTCCTCCCAATGTTTTCAAGTTTGGACGTCCAGAATCTCAGCCAGGATTGTCCAGATTGTTTGCCGATCTGTGTAAACAATTAGCGTGGTTATTTGCATTTCATTATTTTGACAAGTTTTAGTCCATTACTAGTGATAAATTAGCTTATATATAATGTAGAATATATTTAGATCATTAAACAGATATTTTTAATAGTAATTTTAAGTCCCGTTATTTTCGACAACCGATTTATCCGTAGAGAAATATCCCACTGTCATAAAGACAGCGGAACATTGTTATATTTACTTGTGACGTTGTATTACTACGCACGCATTTGCCATTCAGGCGCATTGTGAATGAAACCAATGACTGCTCCCTGAAGGTGGCGAGCTGTTCACCTGCCGTCAGAAATGGCGCGAGTGACAATGTTTATGGCATGGAAAAATGCTATATGTAGCAAATATTTGAATTGATTTGATGGAAATCCAAACGCTTAAAAACGTTCGATCATTTTTTCAATGATGTGAATGTCGTCTGCTCCATTCATACTCCCAAGTTTTATAATACCACCAAAGAAAACTTATAGATACAGGACAAAGACAATCTTCATAAAATTTCTTTTCATTCTATTTGATTTTTGTTTGTGTTTCTTTCTGTGGAAGAGGAGTATAAGTTCCAACCCACTCTATTACGACACTCACGGTTATTGGGAGAGAGAGAGAATTAAGTTTTAACGTGGCGTTCAGCAATATTTCAGCTATATATCGATGACACGGTTATTAGTCACCGTAGGCTAAGTTATGCCAGTTATTAGGTGAAATTATCATTTGATTCCCCGAAAATATTGTCAGGCCTTTCTGAAATCATTCAGATATTTATTGTTTCATTGCAGATAAACAACGCAGACGGACACATTGATATTTTCTGATTATGGTAAACTATAGATTTACTTTTCGCCTGTAACTTGGTTTATCTCGAAACTGAAGCCGGACGTTTGTGAACGACAGTCAACCTTGTCTCCAACCATTAAAGCTCCGAGTTTTGTGGAGCTTCGTTGGAAAGTCATAGGCTTGGAAAAATGGAGTATCTGACGTGTATCAATACTTTGAAGTTCGGATCACCAACTGGTATATATCGTGAAAGACTAACGTTGATTGTTCGTTTGCATTTAGGTGGATCTCCGCCGATGCCCCCTTTATTGGACCAAAAATCTCCATTTTTTTCGAAAATACGGATAAATTTCACGAAAATATTCAGGACATCGACGTTTTTATTTAAATATCGAGTATTCGTTCTCCCGTGTGGTCAGACCAAATTCAAATGTGTCTGGAATAAAAATAATAAAACACAACATGGATTCCTGCAAGAGAGAAACGGTCAACATGTCCTTCTTATCAGTCAAGTAAATTATACAGCATCCACCAGAAGAACAGTCATGTGTTCCTGCGTTTTCAATCATATCCGACAACATTCACTAGGAGAATGGTAATATGTTCTGTTTGTCGGTTATATCAGACAACATCAAAGAGACGAACAGTGACCTTGATTATATCGGGTAACATGTAGAAGAACGGTCACATCCTCTGTCTCATACAGAACGGTCATATGTTCCGTCTTATCAGTTATATTATGCAGCGTTCACCAGGACAGCGGTCACATTTGCTGGCGATCTGATGCCAAATTCTGAGTGCACTGGCTCGAGTCTGTCGCGGTCTGACCCATCCAGCACCACTAATGTGCATTACTACGAAAGCATTGTAAAAAATATTGCATATAGAAGTGGTGATTATATATATATTGGATACGCAGATCCATACACGAGTTATCTCCTCCTCGGCCGACATAAAGGTGGAGAGTATGAATGGTGCAATTTTCCTTATCGCTGTGATATATATTGGCCAGTCAGATTTTCTTCAGAACCCATCGACAACCCTGCATTAATGGAAAGAGCGTTTACTCTTGACGTTTTGATATGTAGTTTATGCAGCACTACATATGTTTCTAGATGAAAGTTGAGTCAAAATTACGAATAATTTGAAATTGTCGTTTCTTTTTGTATGTTCCTCAATTTGTCTGGTCACCATAATCTTAAGGGCTCTTTCCACGGCTTCGAAAGAATGCCCCTTGATTTCATTTTAGGTTAGACTGTTTGGCATTGTCAGTAATGCGAATCAGTGACCGGGGTTAGGGAGTGAATTTTTGTACAGCCCCAGTTATGATCCTTGAGTAGGCGTGAAAACCATGGCTTATTCACGACAAGGTAAAAACCGGAAGGTTGCTCCCTAGTTGTTTTTCGTAATTTTCATGTAATGTGTTAATAATATCACCAAGTTTTATACCTTTTTTATTTATTTTATTTATTTATTTTAATGACTTTGACATTGACGTCAGCGTAGGGCACACAAGTGCGGTGCACCTATAAGTCGTGCCCTCCCGGATTACAAAGAAAAAGACAATACAACAGTATACACATAAAAGAAAACAATTGCAAAACCACAATATAAATATTAGATGAAAATCGCATGTGCAGTAACCATTGGAAATCCATACATAAAATACAGATAAACTGTATTACTGCAGACGGCAGCGGGAACAATGGCACTTAGTAACCCAAGAGCATGGATTATCGGATAAATGGTTATTTCTAAAAAGGTCCTGATAAAAACGTCGTATTCTCGATGTAAGACTATTTAAGGATGGATGAGACAATGGGTTAAATGCTACGGATTTCCAAATGTAATAAATTCGATTAAAGTAAGAATGTCTAAAGGTCTCCGTCTTAAAAAAGGGCATTTTCATTAAAAAGTCAGAATTATTTGAGAATGATATAAAATCATTTACATTGAGATCGTAATCCCCAAAACAACATTTGCCTAAGAATAAAATATCGTTGATTTCACGTATGTAAGATAGAGTTAAAATAGTTAAGAGTTCTAGTCTTTCCTTGTATAACATATGCTGAGATTGACTATAACCTAAGATAAATTTCGTAGCTCTTCGTTGGACCCCTTCAATTTGTAACAATGAGTTTCGGCTTGGAACACTCCAAGCTACGGAGGCGTACTCTAAAGAGCTGCGAAATAAAGATAAATATAAAAGACGTTTTGTTTTGACAGACGCACTTGAACCACGCGTTCTTTTAACTAGACCAAGCATACGGTTGGCCTTTGCTACTATGGCATTTGTATGCTCATTCCAAGAGAGAGTGGAGCTCACAATAACGCCAAGATCATAGTATCCACTTGTTCTAGCTGACCATCATTCATTGTATAAACAAAATCAATTAATTTACGTTTGCGGGTCACTCTAAGTAATTTACATTTATTTACACTAAATTTCATATCCCAGGCGCGGCTCCATTCTTCCAGGTTATGTAAGTCGTTTTGGGGCTCAATACAGTCGTCTGGGCTATTGACGTGTCTAACACACTTAGCGCCATCGCCGAACAGAGCAACAATAGTTTTCTCGCTAACACAGTTTGGCAAATCATTTACATACATAAGGAACATGAGAGGTCCCATAATTGATCCTTGTGAAACACCATATATTACGTCGGACCATTTAGAGTACGAGCCATCTGCTGCAACACGCTGTTTACGGTCACACAAATAACCTGAACACCATTTCAAAAGAGGACCGTGAATGCCAAACACTTGTAATTTATGCAAAAGAAGGTCATGTGACACTGAATCAAACGCGCGGGAGAAATCTAAATAAAGAATGTCTATTTGACCGGAGTTGTCCAAAGCTGTGCCAATTGTGTGCAGTAGTTGGGTTAATTGCGTAGTGGTTGACTGACCTTTTACAAACCCATGTTGCAGTGTACATAATAATGGCTCAATAAGATCATATATTTGGTTTACAATACATCTTTCTATACTTTGCTACAAATACAGAGCAAGGAAACAGGGCGATAGTTTTCTACATTGCCCTTATCAGATTTCTTGTGAACAGGAATTACATTGGCTGACCGCCATTCATCTGGTAGTTTTCCAGTTTCGAGGGATTTATTGAACAAAGAACAGAGTGACGGTGCAATTTCACGAGAACATTCCTTCAAAATGCGTGCAGGAATTTCATCCGGACCGCTAGCTTTGCTCACATCAAGATTGTTTAGAACATTTACTACGTCATTAGCTGTAATGTGTACTTCACCCAGTCCGGGTTGTTGAAAAACGTTTACAGCAGCAAGAACTCGATTTACTGGTTTTGGGGTGAACATGGAGTAAAAATAATCACAAACAACCCAGCTTTGATAGTGGGTATTGAAGAAAATAATTCTCGAAAATGAACAATACTGGGAATAATCTTTGTTTTGGTTTTAGATTTTAAAAAGCTCCAAAAACGCTTCGGATTACTACTAATTGTGTCCCCGATGGTATTAATATACTGATTGTATTTATTGGAACAAGCATTTTTCATGGGATTTCGTAGTTTCTAAATTTGGCCCAAGCTGCCGGGCTATTTACTTTCTTAGCTTTAAGTCTAGCAGATTGTAACTTGTTTCTAAAATGTTTCAATTCCGAATAAGCCCAAGGAGGGGGGTTAGAGTCCTTAATAACAGACTTGGGGAATGAATTGATCGACGGCAGTCAATAGCAAGTTTCTCCAACACAGCCAATTTACATTTAAATCTGGATCCAACAGAGCTGTATTGAAAGGTACGCGAGATAAGAAGGGCCGAAGGCCCTCAAAGTCCGCAGTTTTAAAGTTATACGCTGTACGTGGGGACTTAGCTAGACACAATTTCGTTTGATATGTAAATTCTATAAGTCCATGATCGCTATCAAATTGGTCGAAAGTTATTTCTGGATCAGAGCAACGCTCGGGTTCAGACACAAATACCAAGTCCAGAACATTCCCCTTTTTGTGTGTCGGTTCACTTACAATCTGTGTCAGGCCGAAACTATCTGTTGTATCCGAAAGTAGGTGGCTAATATTGATAATAGTCTCTTCACACCACGGAATACCGGGAAGATTGAAATCTCCGAGCACGACCACAGAGCTATATTACGCACTGCATTTGGCGAGGGTTTCCGACATGGAATCAATGAAAGATGGCAATGTATTGTTTGGTGGACGATAACAGTTAATAAAACACATTTTCTTCACTTTAGACGGACATACTTCGGTAATGAGGATTTCAAAATCGGTGGGTTCCAGATCATCTCGTCGTCGGGGTAGAATATTGCTCCTTACGCCGATAAATACACCACCACCTTTTTTGTTTATCCTATCCTCACGATATGGAGTATATCCGTCCGGCAGGATTTCACTGTCATTGACCGAATCATCAAGCCAGGTCTCTGTCAAGGCAACGATGTGTGGATGACGTAAGTATACTAAGCCTTGAAATTGTACAATGGAGATTTCTACGAAATACCTCTGGTGCGAAATGTAAGAGTTTCATCAATGTCTCTTGAAATGATGGTATCGTCATGACCTTTCCGAAAATATATAGATATAACCAATTTGGTTTGACGATTTTACGATTACTGGTTGCCGAAATGCGGATCTATTTTCTATTTCCAGCTAAACAGAATAACCCCTGGAGTGTACCCTCAACTCGGACATCATTCTTCCTGAACTCCGACGTAACTGTACCCTCAACTCTGATGTTTCTAATGGCGGCTCCGTATATTTGGTTAGCGTAGAATAAAATGAATTATTCCCAAGGAGAACGAGTGGGACTGATTCCCGCTGCAACTCACCTACATCAAGCGAAACCTTCCGGTACATAACTATCTGACGAGGAATTTTAAGCCATCGTTTCGCCTAGCTGATTAGCAATATCTTTTTTATCAGTTATTACTCAATCTCCGTCTTTAAGGTGATGAGCGCTGGACTTGAGCTGTCTGCGTATGCGTATTAACATTATAAACATATATTTGTTTTGTTAATAACGTTTGTTTTGTTTGAAGGTTCTGCTAGCTAGCAGAAGTAGGATGTGAGTGAAAATACCATTGAGCTTTTTTCCTACACTTTCTAGTTTCTTTACCGACATCATTGAACCATGGTTTCTTAATATGTGAAACTTCTGAGAATTTGGGTATAGTTTCGTCCCACAGTACCAGTCAACTGATATGGGTATAACTGAATAGGATCTGAGGCATTTACCAAAGACCCTTTATGTAGTTTTTGTGAACAACGAGTTTAAAGAGCGAGCCAATAGGCTTTCCGAAAATTATATTTCGATGAAGGAGTTACATCAGCCGGATCAGCAGGTTTCGGTACAGTGAGAAAATGGCCACTTCTACCAAGATCAGATCAGTACTGCTTATAGCGTTGGACACACCGGTTCTCGTCAGATCACCGAAGTTGAGCAACGTTAAGCTCGGCCAATACTTGACTGGATGACCGGGTGCTGCGCTCTCAGAAATATTCGGAGAATAATCCTGAATACATCAAGTTGCACATCCACAACTCAATTTCAGTGATTTTACCTGAAATCCGGGGATAATTTCCTGAAATTCAGGTATATCAACCATAAATTAAAGCTAAATTACCTGAATTTAAGGGGATTTTACGTACCTGAATAGGGTCGGGAACTTACTGATCAGGGTGACAAATTTGCCTGAATTTCAGGAGAAATCCTCTCATTCAGGATTCTTTTTCCTGAAATTCAGGTAATCAGCTCTGAATTTCAGCCAAAATTTCTGAAATTTAGTTGTGGATATACAACCTGTTCAGTTCAGGACTTTTACCTGAATATTTCTGAGTGTGTACTGGCTGAGCTGATCAGTGTCCAGGGTAATAGGAACTGTGAGCACTCCCGTGTTCTGGCACGTGTAGGCATCGTCGTGATATGACTGGAACAAGGTTGAATACGACGTTAAATCCTACTTCTCACTCATCTACCAAAATCATCATGAACATATTCAATCTATTGAGTAAAGTAGGATCAGCAAATAGGTTATCTAATTAACTATTATTGCCTGTTCCCCTATAGTATCCTCTGGGGGACTATCGCATTTAGGTGACCTTATAGGGAGATGGATCCCGAGGGAACAAGCAATAACAGACTCTAATATTACAACTTTGTATATACATCTGTGACAATAGTCCTCTCCTCTCCATTCCCCTGTTAGGAGGGTTATATTGAGAGAGTAGTTACCTTCTGCAGAGTTCATTTAAATGAGAGAATGGATAGATCTATTTTAATGCATGTATAATATACTCATGGTGCATAAATACGAAAATGAAATAAACGACTAATTTCTTGCCAATCTGATTAAAATCATATTTACAGAACAATCCTATCTTCCTTGTCACTGACCATGCGATTGGGCAAATATAACACACTGCGTTCATAGCAGAAATAGCGACATTATTCTATCTTATTATTCACAATAGAAAGGAAACGTTTTAAAGATATCGTTTTAATAGGATTGAACTAATTTCTGACTGTATCATTGCCTACAATTCACGTATACGTGGACGGAAAATAACATTTTCAAGTTTTTGTCTGAAGTTCTGTCACCCTACTGTACCTCACTTCTGATTACATATGTACCCTTCTCCAATTACACAATGATAAGTGCACCGTGTTGGTGTTTGTTATATTTTGTCCCTTGTACAGAGTTGTGAATCGCGAGGCATTCCGTCATTCAGCAAGTAGAAATATTGTGATCTCTGTTCATAACTACGTTCATTTGGACAGGCTATTCACGTCTTTATAGTTCATTTGGACATGCTATATATATTTTTATAGTCAGTGACGTTGGTTTGGAATTATCCTCTCTTGATGTGGCTAAGAATTTCACCCAAATGTTAATGTCTTCATAGGTCATCGATTGCAACTTTGCACATGAATATGAATACGATGTAAAGTACGGAGGACTAATATTGCCTTCATCAACGCGAAATATCCTTAATACTTTTTATGAATTGTAGCAACATAGTCCAATTCTGCGAGTTCTAATCGAGAACGATCAGGGGAAATTATTTGTCCTCTGAGGAATACGCTCTCCACTTTGTCACTGGGGCGATTTGACGAGAAAATGTTAATGGTGGCAAATGACCTCCTTAATACCGGTATTCAGTTCTGGTCGAAAAGGCAACAGACTTGGCTTCCGGAGCAAGAGAATACAGGATCGGCGACTTGTCCTACCCTAGTACAGGACGGTTCGTCCTGTACACATCCCTGACCCTGGACGTCGGCGCATGCTGTAAGCAAAAATATAAAGGAATTAATTCGATGTAAGAGTTCAACAAACTGTCTAACAAACCTAAACCAAGCAAATATTAATCATCAAATTTCTCCATCCTTTAGCTTGACTTGATGAAAACACCTGGTGGAAATGTAGCAACCATCTTTGCCTCTCTCGTCGTAATTGTTTCGTTCGCCGTATCCATATTGCCCGTTGCTGTCACAACTAAAGCATTAAGGGGCACTGTGATATTGACAGTCGACATCACTCGTCACGGTCACGTTATTTATGTAGGATATAAACTACTCCCATCACAGTATCCCTCAAGGGGCATGACGTGATTGCGTATTGGGCATAAAACGTTGGAAATCAGCATATGATTAAAACCCAAGCGAAACACTGCAAAGAAGACGAGTCCTTTCGGCTTGTCTAGAGAATCAAGAGAATATTATATATTCTGTAACACTTGTGCCTATAACAACTTGCTAACTGTGCATTTATTGAGTGTTTTAGCAGTTGTGTGAAATGAACATGTTTCAAGTGCAGGTGTTCATTTGGGAGATTCTATGTCTGGCGAGGAAACGGACGTCTGATTTGCAACTTTGCACATGAATATGTCTTACGGAAGAACTTGATGCTAAAGGTCACATACCGTACAGACATGTATCCACATGGGATTTCTCGACTCTCTATACTACAATCCCTCAGCAGGACCTTATTGACCGTATAAGTTCATTAATAGTATCTGTGTTCAAGAAAACTGATCGTAGATATATTAATGTCGGAAGCCATAAAGCATTCTTTAGCTCGACTATATACAAGAGATATCATTCATGGGATGTTTCTTTGTTTATAGAGTTGCTTGAATTTCTCATTAAAAATATCTATGTGAAATTTGGCAACACAATATATCAGCAGCATAGGTATTCCAATGGGTACTAATTGTGCACCCCTGTTGGCTGACCTGTATCTGTTCTCTTATGAATATGACTATATGCAGGCGCTTTCAAAAACCGATCCATTCAAAGCCCGTTCCTTCTCATTCACCAAACGCTATATAGACGATCTTCTCGCTGTGGATAATCGCTATATAAATGACGCAGTGAAGGATATATATCCACCTTCACTGGATTTGAAGGAAACTACAGATAGCCCTATAGGCACATCTTATTTAGATCTCTATCTCTATAAAAATGAAGCGGGCATTCTCTCTCGTCGACTTTATGACAAAAGAGATGATTACAATTTCGACATCGTAAACTATCGCTTTCTGGATAGTAATATTCCAGTGGGACCTGCATATGGCGTATACATATCTCGCTTAGTAGCATTTGCTAGATCCTGTGTTAGATGTGATGATTTTAATCAACGTCACAAAACATTGTTGCAGAAACTTATAAAACAGGGCTATTCCACCCAGCGCCTCCACTCAAAGTTTCTCAAATTTGGCGATACATATCGCATGCTGATAGCAAAATACGAACGTAGCGTGCAAGATCTATGGCGCTACGTTTCGTAACTTGTGTCTAATTCCGCTTAACCCGGGGCTAGGGGCCGTATGAACCATGTACTTCAAGATCCTGATGGTACTCATATGAACAGTCACAATCAAAGCGTGACTGAGATACATCATTCTTTAGATGACGACCTTACAACGAATATTATAGATTAAGAATACTGATCAGCGATACGGATTTGATATTTTTGGAACATCATGATGTCTTGCCGGCATCATTGAAAACTGTTGACCGCTTCTCTCTTGCAGGAAACAAGCCTATGTTTATGTATACTATGATTGTCTTTTTGAATTTGGTGCTAATACTGTTATATGGAAAATGGAATAGGTCTTTGGATTATGGACGCGGATATTCTCTAATGGACGACGGCTGGATTATGAATGACGGACTAGACGCTTGTAATTTTAACCTGTGTATGGCTGGATTCTGCTGGTGGACAAGTTGTTCCCGAGGCCGGGCCCCTGCACACCCAACACTCATAATGGATACAATACAAAGAAATAATATTAAGACAGACCCGAGGAACCTTAGTGCAGGTTTCTCGGCCGAGTCTCTAATAGTTTGAAATGCACTAAGACCTTTTTCAATCCAAATGACAGATATATTTCTGACAGCAAAGCAAGGCCACGACATCAAACCTTGTAATATTGCGCTTGATGATTGTTTAGCACCGAATTCTACATGTAATAATTTCAAAATTTCTATGTGTGGACATCGTGGATGTCTCACGTGTCCACTCTTTAATACGTCAGCTTCATTTAGTTCCGCGTTAACTGGTAACTCATATTCTGTTAACTCGTATGTTGATCTTAGTTGTTCTACTACAAACTGTATTTATTTAGTTTCCTGTAAGAAGTGTGGTCAACAGTATGTCGGCAAGACCACCCAAAGACTCCATCTTAGGATGAACGGTCACAGAAAATTCGTTAGGTAAAAGCAATTGCTTATAGGTAGACATTTTTCTGGACCCGACCATGGCTGGGATAACTTTAGTATTCAGATCATAGACGTCGTCTATCCATCTACTAAGGATTCCCCCTTTGGATTTGAGAGAAAAATCCGAGAGCGGGAATTATTCTGGATGCTAGAACTTGGGTCAGTGTTTCCGTTTGGTTTAAATGATAATGTCAGTGGGTTCGGCAATGCTACAAACCGCCGCTCAAATATATCCAACATTACACAACTATTTAAACCCCATCAACGGAGACAACGCAGCCATGGTTGGCGAAAGTTTAATAGTTCGATGATTCACGATCATATCACTTTAAATTACTTAGTGGGTTTAACTAACGCACCCAATAGTATACATAGCTTACGTACAGTTCTGTATGCGTTACCTCTGAGAGCTTTAAATCAAATAGTCAGAGACATACAACAATCTGCGTCTTCAGGAAATATAATACCATCAAAAATCAGTAAAGTATGTCAAGATATAGCGTACTTTCGGTTGTATCGTCCGGTGAACATAATCGAAACATCTCAAGATCGCCTTTTCAAGATCGGCTTTTCTTGAAACTCAACTACTTAGATAAAGGACTGGACATCATTAATTTACCTCGAATCCTGAATGATCCAGAGGTACGCAACGCTGTACCAAACTATTTCAAGTTCACAGAACCTCCTTGCATTTCATATAAGTATACTAAATCTATAGCCACCAAAATATTCAATTACTCCAATGCTGTCAAGGAGTTTGACTGGAACTTATACACGTCAGGAGGCTATAGTTGTGATTGTGAATTGTCGAACTTTATCTATACACCATGCAAACATATTGTGACTGGTGATCTTGATGTGGTGAGTGATAAGGATCTGAAATTACTCCTGATGAAAGGACCTAAATATAGAGAGCCAAGAAGAATAAATATGAAGGCCGACCAGAAGATAGTCCTGTCTGCATTAGAACAGTACGTTATTGATTGGTCTAAGCGAGAAAAAGTTGAACCTACAGTACTCGCTGATTGGCTGGACCTCACCAAGAGCAAGGTCGTTGAAACAATCCGCCATATTGACAGAAGTACTCTTCCCAAGCAAAACAAGTACTGAGAAACCTCAATTCGCAAGAAGTTCTAGCAAATCTCCAGAGTAAATTCGTCATAGTCCCAGCAGACAAAGCTCCGAATAATATAATATTCATATGTAAATATTACTATTACCAGGTGCTGGTTAAAGAATTGAGTGTAGACATATCTTCATCAAATACGTCTACTTACTCCCAAACTGCATTTAATCTGGAAGATTTATTTAACAATCACAAAAAGTTTCTCAGGGAAAGAGGTATTTGTCTTCCAACCAATCATAACGACGTACCAAAAATATACTGGACTCCCAAAATGCATAAATCACCATACAAAGCTAGATTCATAGCTGGTTCTAGAAGCTGCACCACCAAGCTTCTTTCAACCCTATTGACGAGGGCCCTTCAGGAGGTAAAAGCATTTTGGGAAAGGTATTGCGCCACTATTTTCAAGAACTCTGGCGTTGAATGTATGTGGATATTGAAAAACTCAAAATGTCTCACGGAAGAACTTGATGCTAAAGGTCACATACCGTACAGACATGTATCCACATGGGATTTCTCGACTCTATACTACAATCCCTCATCAGGACCTTATTGACTGTATAAGTTCATTAATAGTATCTGTGTTCAAGAAAACTGATCGTAGATATATTAATGTCGGAAGCCATAAAGCATTCTTTAGCTCGACTACATACAAGAGATATCATTCATGGGATGTTTCTTTGTTTATAGAGTTGCTTGAATTTCTCATTAAAAATATCTATGTGAAATTTGGCAACACAATATATCAGCAGCATATAGGTATTCCAATGGGTACTAATTGTGCACCCCTGTTGGCTGACCTGTATCTGTTCTCTTATGAATATGACTATATGCAGGCGCTTTCAAAAACCGATCCATTCAAAGCCCGTTCCTTCTCATTCACCAAACGCTATATAGACGATCTTCTCGCTGTGGATAATCGCTATATAAATGACGCAGTGAAGGATATATATCCACCTTCACTGGATTTGAAGGAAACTACAGATAGCCCTACAGGCACATCTTATTTAGATCTCTATCTCTATAAAAATGAAGCGGGCATTCTCTCTCGTCGACTTTATGACAAAAGAGATGATTACAATTTCGACATCGTAAACTATCCCTTTCTGGATAGTAATATTCCAGTGGGACCTGCATATGGCGTATACATATCTCGCTTAGTAGCATTTGCTAGATCCTGTGTTAGATGTGATGATTTTAATCAACGTCACAAAACATTGTTGCAGAAACTTATAAAACAGGGCTATTCCACCAAGCGCCTCCACTCAAAGTTTCTCAAATTTGGCGATACATATCGCATGCTGATAGCAAAATACGAACGTAGCGTGCAAGATCTATGGCGCTACGTTTCGTAACTTGTGTCTAATTCCGCTTAACCCGGGGCTAGGGGCCGTATGAACCCATGTACTTCAAGATCCTGATGGTACTCATATGAACAGTCACAATCAAAGCGTGACTGAGATACATCATTCTTTAGATGACGACTTACAACGAATATTATGGATTAAGAATACTGATCAGCGATATGGATTTGATATTTTTGGAACATCATGATGTCTTGCCGGCATCATTGAAAACTGTTGACCGCTTCTCTCTTGCAGGAAACAAGCCTATGTTTATGTATACTATGATTGTCTTTTTGAATTTGGTGCTAATACTGTTATATGGAAAATGGAATAGGTCTTTGGATTATGGACGCGGATATTCTCTAATGGACGACGGCTGGATTATGAATGACGGACTAGACGCTTGTAATTTTAACCTGTGTATGGCTGGATTCTGCTGGTGGACAAGTTGTCCCCGAGGCCGGGCCCCTGCACACCCAACACTCATAATGGATACAATACAAAGAAATAATATTAAGACAGACCCGAGGAACCTTAGTGCAGGTTTCTCGGCCGAGTCTCTAATAGTTCGAAATGCACTAAGACCTTTTTCAATCCAAATGACAGATATATTTCTGACAGCAAAGCAAGGCCACGACATCAAACCTTGTAATATTGCGCTTGATGATTGTTTAGCACCGAATTCTACATGTAATAATTTCAAAATTTCTAAGTGTGGACATCGTGGATGTCTCACGTGTCCACTCTTTAATACGTCAGCTTCATTTAGTTCCGCGTTAACTGGTAACTCATATTCTGTTAACTCGTATGTTGATCTTAGTTGTTCTACTACAAACTGTATTTATTTAGTTTCCTGTAAGAAGTGTGGTCAACAGTATGTTGGCAAGATCACCCAAAGACTCCATCTTATGGTGAACGGTCACAGAAAATCCGTTAGGAAAAAGCAATTGCTTATAGGTAGACATTTTTTTGGACCCGACCATAGCTGGGATAACTTTAGTATTCAGATCATAGACGTCGTCTATCCATCTACTAAGGATTCCCCCTTTGAATTTGAGAGAAAAATCCGAGAGCGGGAATTATTCTGGATGCTAGAACTTGGGTCAGTGTTTCCGTTTGGTTTAAATGATAATGTCAGTGGGTTCGGCAATGCTACTAACCGCCGCTCAAATATATCCAACATTACACAACTATTTCAACCCCATCAACGGAGACAACGCGGCCATGGTTGGCGAAAGTTTAATAGTTCGATGATTCACGATCATATCACTTTAAATTACTTAGTGGGTTTAACTAACGCACCCAATAGTATACATAGCTTACTTACAGTTCTGTATGCGTTACCTCTGAGAGCTTTAAATCAAATAGCCAGAGATATACAACAATCTGCGTCTTCAGGAAATGTAATACCATCAAAAATCAGTAAAGTATGTCAAGATATAGCGTACTTTCGGTTGTATCGTCCAGTGAACATAATCGAAACATCTCAAGATCGGCTTTTCTTGAAACTCAACTACTTAGATAAAGGACTGGACATCATTAATTCACCTCGAATCCTGAATGATCCAGAGGTACGCAATGCTGTACCAAACTATTTCAAGTTCACAGAACCTCCTTGCATTTCATATAAGTATACTAAATCTATAGCCACCAAAATATTCAATTACTCCAATGCTGTCAAAGAGTTTGACTGGAACTTATACACGTCAGGAGGCTATAGTTGTGATTGTGAATTGTCGAACTTTATCTATAGACCATGCAAACATATTGTGACTGGTGACCTTGATGTGGTGAGTGATAAGGATCTGAAATTACTCCTGATGAAAGGACCTAAATATAGAGAGCCAAGAAGAATAAATATGAAGGCCGTCCAGAAGATAGTCCTGTCTGCATTAGAACAGTACGTTATTGATTGGTCTAAGCGAGAAAAAGTTGAACCTACAGTACTCGCTGATTGGCTGGACCTCACCAAGAGCAAGGTCGTTGAAACTATCCGCCATATTGACAGAAGTACTCTTCCCCAAGTAAAACAAGTACTGAGAAACCTCAATTCGCAAGAAGTTCTAGCAAATCTCCAGAGTAAATTCGTCATAGTCCCAGCAGACAAAGCTCCGAATAATATAATATTCATATGTAAATATTACTATTACCAGATGCTGGTTAAAGAATTGAGTGTAGACATATCTTCATCAAATGCGTCTACTTACTCCCAAACTGCATTTAATCTGGAAGATTTATTTAACAATCACAAAAAGTTTCTCAGGGAAAGAGGTATTTGTCTTCCAACCAATCATAACGACGTACCAAAAATATACTGGACTCCCAAAATGCATAAATCACCATACAAAGCTAGATTCATAGCTGGTTCTAGAAGCTGCACCACCAAGCTTCTTTCAACCCTATTGACGAGAGCCCTTCAGGAGGTAAAAGCATTTTGGGAAAGGTATTGCGCCATTATTTCTAAGAACTCTGGCGTTGAATGTATGTGGATATTGAAAAACTCAAAATGTCTTACGGAAGAACTTGATGCTAAAGGTCACATACCGTACAGACATGTATCCACATGGGATTTCTCGACTCTCTATACTACAATCCCTCATCAGGACCTTATTGACCGTATAAGTTCATTAATAGTATCTGTGTTCAAGAAAACTGATCGTAGATATATTAATGTCGGAAGCCATAAAGCATTCTTTAGCTCGACTATATACAAGAGATATCATTCATGGGATGTTTCTTTGTTTATAGAGTTGCTTGAATTTCACATTAAAAATATCTATGTGAAATTTGGCAACACAATATATCAGCAGCATATAGGTATTCCAATGGGTACTAACTGTGCACCCCTGTTGGCTGACCTGTATCTGTTCTCTTATGAATATGACTATATGCAGGCGCTTTCAAAAACCGATCCATTCAAAGCCCGTTCCTTCTCATTCACCAAACGCTATATAGACGATCTTCTCGCTGTGGATAATCGCTATATAAATGACGCAGTGAAGGATATATATCCACCTTCACTGGATTTGAAGGAAACTACAGATAGCCCTACAGGCACATCTTATTTAGATCTCTGTCTCTATAAAAATGAAGCGAGCATTCTCTCTCGTCGACTTTATGACAAAAGAGATGATTACAATTTCGCCATCGTAAACTATCCCTTTCTGGATAGTAATATTCCAGTGGGACCTGCATATGGCGTATACATATCTCGCTTAGTAGCATTTGCTAGATCCTGTGTTAAATGTGATGATTTTAATCAACGTCACAAACATTGTTGCAGAAACTTATAAAACAGGGCTATTCCACCAAGCGCCTCCACTCAAAGTTTCTCAAATTTGGCGATACATATCGCATGCTGATAGCAAAATACGAACGTAGCGTGCAAGATCTATGGCGCTACGTTTCGTAACTTGTGTCTAATTCCGCTTAACCCGGGGCTAGGAGCCGTATGAACCCATGCACTTCAAGATCCTCATGGTACTCATATGAACAGTCACAATCAAAGCGTGACTGAGATACATCATTCTTTAGATGACGACCTTACAACGAATATTATGGATTAAGAATACTGATCAGCGATACGGATTTGATATTTTTGGAACATCATGATGTCTTGCCGGCATCATTGAAAACTGTTGACCGCTTCTCTCTTGCAGGAAACAAGCCTATGTTTATGTATACTATGATTGTCTTTTTGAATTTGGTGCTAATACTGTTATATGGAATATGGAATAGGTCTTTGGATTATGGACGCGGATATTCTCTAATGGACGACGGCTGGATTATGAATGACGGACTAGACGCTTGTAATTCATAAAAGTCACAATCGAATAAAACAAACAAATAAATTACAAGATGAAATGTAGTTTAACTGTTGTTTCCATCGTGAAATTGGTTAACAAAGCGACACAAGTAGACCTATATCCACGTATGTTCTACAAAGCCTGACTCAGCTGACAGAATCGCTCCCCATCTGAGAGACCACATAAACTCGTCCACTGATATTGGCACGATGCCAACCTAGACGGGAGTATAGTGCCAATATCAATGGACCAGTCTTTTCAACAAAGGGGAGAAAGAATGTCAAAGTTTACCATATTTGTTCAACCTTACGTTATAATCTTTGTTCGCCCTTACCCTAAAATATAAAATTTCCCAAACTAACCGTGCGTAAAATAACCATTGAGCACGCCTGTGAAAATATTATTTGTATTCTATTGCACTATTCAAATTGATTATCAACAAAGATTCTAATGAAAGGTTGAAAAAATATGGTAAACTTTGACATCCTTTCTCCACATTGTCCTTACCCTAAAATGTAAACTTTCCCAAACTAACCGTGCGTAAAATAACCATTGAGCACGCCTATGAAAACATTATTTCTTAATTAATCTCCTGACAATGGGATGTATACCCCGGGGTCTATGTGAGTGGATCCACATCCTTTGATATGTGCTGCGCCACACAACCGTCGGATCACATTTTACAGCTGCCATTCCCTCCACCATTAATGCACTAAGTCAGATGACCTCGACAGAATCGACCGAGCATCTGCGAATGAGGCGAAGCTGTCATCCAGAAGCTGAGCCCAAGAGTTCAGTTTTCCTTACTGTGACAATATTTCTATAACGAATGTAGGTAAAAGCATGAAACCATATTACCTCCTAATATTACAATATTATGTTGGTTTAGTGATTTATTGGTTATATTGGATATATCTTGCAATAATTTTAGTAACCTATGTTGGTTTATTTGTTTGTCTCGTCCATTCGGTCACAGTTTTTATCGAACTTTCAAGAACTTTGTCAGGACGGTAAGGTGGTCACTAAAGGCTCAAAAAGGAAACCCGATTCCCATTTGCGGACGGAATTGTATTTTGGTCGCGAATTCTATTGGAACAAGTGACTTAAATCCTTTAAAACGTACCTAACATCCACTGGGGACGAGGAACTTAAAATTTACCATACTGTAAATTTTGTGAGTCTATCCCTCGTCATGGAAAAGTGCTTAAGATAGTATTACAGGGGGATCCCAGAAGGAAGGAAAGATGGCGATCAAAAGCGGGCAGTTGAAGCCCACTTGGGGGGTCGGGAACATGCACTTTGTCCAGTCGATAAGGCAACAGTTTTTCGCAAAAGTTCATGAAAATTGGTCAGTTTCGGTGTCACTGGGAGTGACATGAATGAAAGAGAGACCATTGACAAGATGCCGAAGCTATTCGTCCGAACGGCTGAACGGTTAATTTCTGGTCCGCATCTATGAAGCACAGGATGGAGGGGAAGGGCTCTACTATAATCCAAAGATTATATCTTATAGCAAATGGTCACAGAAAATCTGTGCACAAAGCGACTGCTTGTAGAAAAACACTTTTTCGCCGGCCGATCATGGCTAGGGGAATTTTTGTTTCGTTATTATAGACATTGTCTACCCATTTGTCACGGCCTCCGATGCTAGATTTGATAGACACATTCTGGAGAGGGAATTGTTCTGGGTGCTAGAATGTTCAGTGTACCTGCACGGTTTCAATGATAATGTCTAAGAGTTCGGCAATGTAACAAACGAGTTCACCGCAGCCATGGTCGGAGAAAGTTTAATCGATCGACGATTCAGTCATATTGCTGTGAAACACTTAGGGGGAACCATTTGCGCACAGTAGTGTATGACACTGAGGAGCCTAAATCAATTCACCAAAGAGGTCCAACAGGCTGTGTAATCTTTTTAATTACTCTAAAGGCATCAAATAGTTTGACTGGAACGGATACACGTTCTGTGTCTAGACATATGACTACATATTAATCTATGAACCTTGTGGATATATTGTGACTAGTAACCTTGAAATAGTGTGCAATATGGACCTCAAAATACCCCTGATGGAGAGTCCAAAATATAGGACCGAGGAATATTAATCTCATGACCGACCAAAAGATCATCCTTTGCGCATGCGCACTTGAGTAATCCGTTGTTGAGTGGTCGAAACGAGAAAAAAGTAGCGCCTGGTGTACTCGCTGACTGGTTGGATGTTACCAAAGGCAAGGTTGTCGATACAACCCGCCACATCGACAGAAATATCCTTCTCCAAGCAAAACAGGCATTGAGAGACAGGCATCCAAAGTAAATTCGTTATTTTTCTAGCAGACAAGGTCCCAAATAATATAATATATAATGTTTAAATATTACTATTACTAGGTGCTGGTTAAGCAGTTGAGTATTGGAGTGATATGCAAGAGATGGGGGAAAATGACGACGTCTGGCGATAATCATATTACTCTACAGGAAAGTACGTATTCGTCGACACCTAACATTCAGACCCGAGAATACGGTGAATTCTCAGACGTAGCCTTAGTATCGCAGCCGCGCTTTTTTTGCAGATGTTCATGTGGAGACTGTGAAGTATCCACACGGCCCCTAGCACTGGCTTAAGCGGAATTAATTAGATACGCTAGCTCGTGAGCTGTGATGACAGATCAGCTCAAACAACTCATTTGATGTTAATGTATGAGCATCATGGACGTCTGATGGAGTAAACGCCTTAACATGTGGTAACCTGCTAAATGCAAGAAACCTAGAAAAACTAACCTGTAATGTCCGACGTCGTACGTCCTAAATTTCTCACAATAAACCTACATATATTTGTCGAGTGACATGTACAGAGGGCGGGCCTTGGGGACTAGCAGTCCACCAGCAGAATCCTACCATATCGCTATAATAATAGCTATAGCTATTCCACCTGTTTCTGTATGTACTTACCCCGCCAATGACTTGTACAGAGGGTAGGCCATTACAAGAATACCACCATTTACAGGCAACAATAAACGCCACATTAAAAAGGAGGTGGGAAACGATGCCGGCATACTGACAAGAAGTAATATGAACCCAAAGGCAAATACACTGACTGCATATTTCTAAAAATATCACAAGAACCAGAAGTGAACTTTGCGATGATTTTTATACCACCCACACTTTTATTGTAGCTGTTCACGAACCATCTTAAATAGGATTTCCAGATGGATTGAGCGGTATTAGAAACCGCTGATCAGCCAGATGGAACATCATATCTGGACCTATACCAAGGATCACCAGGGCTTTCCCTCACGTCGACTCTACGACAAGAGACGATTACAATTTTGTCATATCTAACTACTGATTTTTGAATAGCAATATTCCGGAAGGACATGTATACGGCGTATCTCGCCTGGTAGCATTTGCTAGATCTTGTGCCGACTGACGACTTCAATAAACACCACAGACGATTACGGCAGGAACATCTTATTTAGACCTATCTCTATAAAAATTAAACGGGTCTCCTCTCTCGTCGACTTTACGACAAAAGAGATGATTACATTTTCGACATCGTAAACTCTCCCTATCTGGACAGTAATATACCAGAGAGACCTGCATATGGCGTATACATATCTCGCCTAGTAGCATTTGCTAGATCCTGTGTTAAATGTGACGATTTTAATCAACATCACAAAACATTATTGCAGAAACTTGTAAAACAGGGTTATATCATCAAACGCCTCCACTCTCAAATTTGGCGATACATATCGCATGCTGATAGCAAAATACGAACGTATGGCAGTACGTATCATAACTTGCGTCTAATTCCGCTTAACCCGGAGCTAGAGGTCATATGAACCTTTGTGTTTCAAGATCCTCACAGTGTTCATATGAGCAGTCACAATCAAAGCGTGACTGAGATACATCACAACGTATATCATTCATGGATTAGTAATACTGATCACTATTTGATATTTTTAGAACATCATGATGTCTTGTTGGCATCATTGAAAACTGTTGACCGCTTCTGTTTTGCAGGAAATTAATGGACGACGGTTGAATATTGAATGACGGACTAGACGTTTGTATTGTAACTTGTGCCTAATTCCGCTTAGCCCTGGGCTAGGGGCCGTTTGGATATCACGTGTTTTATCTCCATGATGTTCAAATGAACAAGCACAATCAAAGCGTGACTGAGATACATACTATGGGAACGTCTTTGGATACGGAATAATGGTCATTGATTAGAATTATATGTATAAAACATCATCATATCTTGCTGACATCGTTGAAAATTGATCTGGAAATTCATCTTCGGACGACGACTGAATACTAAATATCGGACTATTATCCTACATTTTTTAAGGCTGTTAAGCTGCAAAATTGCCATGTAATATTCATGAGTCTAGGACTTCAATGAACATCATTCAGCAGATTATCCACGTCTGGGGAGTCTTGC
This sequence comes from Hanleya hanleyi, assembly GCA_036873755.1. Classification (NCBI taxonomy): domain Eukaryota; kingdom Metazoa; phylum Mollusca; class Polyplacophora; order Lepidopleurida; family Hanleyidae; genus Hanleya; species Hanleya hanleyi. The sequence continues at coordinate 90,373 of JAVTVY010037778.1, forward strand.
CTTTCAGATACCGGTACATATATACCTACTTATACCTATCCTGTTTTCGCTGTTCATAGTTGGTCAAACGTGGCCGATGTACTGTTGAGATAGTTATACTTCATCCTCAAATGAAAATGGCTGAATTGTTCTCCCATTCCTCTGTGTCGGTACTTTACCTTTCTACCGCCCACTTTTTGTAGTACATAGAATTGCGTTGCATTATTTTGGTCTATTGAGGTCTCTAGCCCAGAAAAGTGCATGTAGGCTTTTTTATATGAGTTAAGCTACATGATATCGGCCTATCGGCGTCAAATGGAGTGATAGGGTCAGATCCTCGTTGCAATTCTCTGGGTAGTCCAATTTCGTTTCTACCTGTGCTACAACATGGAGGAATGTTTTTAACTTTTTATTTATTCAACAATCAGAAATGAATCGATCAAGCATCTATGAAAAATTATTTTAGTTTTGATTGAAACGTGATATGGATAATAGTAAAGGAAATTGTGATTTTAGCGGTCGTGATGTGTACTACTCTCTACAACTGTGTACAAAATGTACAAAACTTGTGAAGCACTAGTACACAGTCACTTTTACAAAAAAAACATATCCTAAGCACTCTGTAGTTTTTATACACAAAAGATTGTTTGCGAAAACAAAATCTTTATATTTCTTTTAGTTATATTCAAGGAGAAAAATATATTACGATATAGGGAGGAGGAGGATGGTTTTCCGGAATGTATGACCGGTAACTACAGGACATTAATGTCGGTTACGTAACCAAAAGGCACAAAGATATTTTAAAAGATGAATGAAAATTATATTGTGTAGTAACGGTGCACGAGGCCAACTATATGATTCCGTCATTTTCATGAGTCGTATTCATAAAACTGGGTACATCAGACATATTGTTTCGCACAATTTCGTCGATATAACGAATGGGCACAATTTTCATAGTTTAGTTAGAACATTGGAGAGAGAGGGAGAATTAAGGTTTAACGTCGCGTTCAGCAGTATTTCAGCTACATAGCGATGATCCAACAAAAACGAGTTAATAACCCAGCAATCCAGAAGCAATCAACACAACACACCAAAAACATGTACATACATTAATAGAACATTGGAAAACACTTTTGCTTAGCTGAATAGTTGTCCCTTTGTCGAAGAAAAAGAACACAGTGGTATATGTATATTTTTGTGTTCCTCATTCACACAACCACGGCGTACTTTTAATTGTACACAGTTCAATATGTACAAAAAGTTAGACTAGATTTTAGAGAGTATCGGCCGTTAGAGACACTAACAATAGCCATTTAATATCGTCATAGCCGACATTCAATATTCAGCCATCGTCCATAAGAGAATATCTGCGCCAATAATCGAAAGACCTATTTCGTATGACAGTATTCAATGTGTATGAAATAAATATAATAAACACAAGATGGTTTCCTACAAGAGAGAAGCGGTCAACACTTCTCACTGATGTACCAAAAGTGTATTACACTCTCAAAATGCTTAAAATACCATACAAAGTTAAAATCTTGCTAGATCAATGGCGTTACGCTTCTGAACTTGTGTTCAATTCCGTTTAACCTAGGACTAGGGGCCATATGAACCCATGCACTTCTAGATCCTCATGATGTTCATATGAACAGGCACAATCAAAGCGTGACTGAGATACATCAGTCTCTGGATAACGATTTTACAACGAAAATCATATGGATTAAGAATACTGATCAGCGATACGGATTTGATATTTCTGGAACATCATGATGTCCTGCCAGCATCTTTGAAAACTGTTCACCGCTTCCCTCTTGCACGAAGCTAGTCTATGTATACCATGATTGTTGTTGTGTTTTTATCTACTTTTTCAATTTGGTGCTAATGCTAATACTGCTATATGGAATAGATCTTTTGGATTATGGGCGCGGAAATTCTTTAATGGACGACCGCTGAATGTTGGATGACGGAATGGATGATTGTATCAGGTTCAAAACATCCTAATCGCTGGTTATTATTCTTTATCCAGTTGAATGTCAAGCCGTTTCCATAGTATTACCGCAGTCACGCTTTGATTGTGTGTCTGTTCATTGGAACACCATGGAGAAAACACATGATTTTGAAACGGCCCCCAAGCCGCGGGTTAAGCGGAAACGAAACGTAACGCCAGAGATATTCCACGCTACGATCGTATTTTGCCTTCAATGTACGATATTTATCACAGATTTGATAAACTTTGAATGGGGGCGTTTGGTACGGTGGCTTGTTAGGGCCATGCATTGATTTTTGCAATTTTCTGCCTTTTACTAGCTTTCAAGATTTCACTTTCGCGTTTTCTGTAATTTCTTGCCATTGACATCGATTCATTTCCACGATATAAAGTTGTTTTCTGGTTTTAACAATTTCTTCTATCCATTTTTAAGCGACTGCAAAAATCGAACAACCATGTGAAAACACTAAAAATTAGAAAAACATCGAAAAACTATTTCAACCGCGGTGGAAACTATTTCAACCGCGGTGAAAACTATTTCAACCGCGGTGGAAACTATTTCAACCCATCCTCGCGAGCCAGTGTATCGATCGACCTATTGAGATCGATACACTGGCTTGGTTAGTTACGCATACGAGTTCTGGATATAAATAGATGAAGGGATTTCCCCTGAATCAACCCAATCAATGAACGCGCTAAGCTGGTTGATTAGGCCAATCTGCTGCGAGGTATCAGATGTGACAGGATTAAATTTCATCGCGGGCCGAACTGCTTTGATGTCAAGCGGAAATCGACATCGGAAGTCAAAGCAAAAACCGCAGGCTGGGGATACCGACATGCTCATTCAAAACAAGCGCGGGGGATGAAACGTACGAGATTGTATAATAGAGGCATCGACTCAAGAACTCATTCGAATCGCCAAAACAGTCCAGGTAAACCCTCTGCGAGGATTTAGGATTTACCTGGACTTGTGAAGATGATTTCAACCGCGGTGAAAAGTATTTCAACCGCGGTGAAAAGTATTTCAACCGCTGTGGAAACTATTTCAACCGCGGTGAAAACTATTTCAACCGCGGTGAAAAGTATTTCAACCGCGGTGGAAAGTATTTCAACCGCGGTGAAAAATATTTCAACCGCGGTGGAAACTATTTCAACCGCGGTGGAAACTATTTCAACCGCGGTGGAAACTTTTTCAACCGCGGTGAAAAGTATTTCAACCGCGGTGAAAAGTATTTCAACCGCGGTGAAAAGTATTTCAACCGCGGTGGAAACTATTTCAACCGCGGTGGAAACTATTTCAACCGCGGTTGAAATTATTGCCACCGCGGTGGATATTGTTACCACCGCGGTGGAAATAACACGGCATTTTCAGTGTATTTTTGTTGTTGCTATTTCTGATGTTTCACGCAATTTTCGAGGTTTTCGATAATTTCCAGTGTTTTCATGTGGTCGTTTGATTTGTTCTTGTCTCTTGAAAATGAATTTCCAGCGTTTTCGTATGGAAATGGTTGCAGTTTCTTGAAGAGGATGACAAGAAAAGGCAGAAACTTCGAATGATCAATTCATGGCCCTGACAAGCCACCGTACCTTAGAGTGTAATCCCGGATATTTTGTGCCATGTATAGTAGAAATATGTTCAAAATAAACCAGGTCAAAAAGTTTCCTGTATGATCTGTTGTAGAGAGATTTGGATGTTCGCGTTTTAAAAAACAAATACGTATATTAAAGAAGCAGTTGCTTTGCAGCTATTACTGCTGTTTAAAGGGGATTTCCAACTACCATAATTGGGTAACTCCAGCAGATAGGTCATTCTGTACTAAAACTACTGATCTGCCACGCATGAGTGATTTATATCGTATCACTTTGTTCTCCTGTGATTAGCACAGCTCCTTTTAATGCATTGCATTACCCACGTGATCAGTATAGGAAGGTACTTTAGGTCACCAACCTAGAAATCAGCTCACCAGCACGGCGATGATTGTCTTCAACAGCCATGTTCACTCAATCCTACCTGCTATTAAATTTCTGACGTGGTACACTTGTATTGGAAGTCAACTGGATATTGCTATTTCTGATGTTTCACGCAATTTTCGAGGTTTTCGCTAATTTCCAGTATTTTCATGTGGTCGTTTGATTTGTTCTTGTCTCTTGAAAATGAATTTCCAGCGTTTTCGTATGGAAATGGTTGCAGTTTCTTGAAGAGGATGACAAGAAAAGAGAGAAAATGCGAAAGTGAAATCTTGAAAATTAGAGAAAGGCAGAAACTTCGAATGATCAATTCATGGCCCTGACAAGCCATCGTACCTTAGAGTGTAATCCCGGAAATTTTGTGCCATGTATAGTAGAAATATGTTCAAAATAAACCAGGTCAAAAAGTTTCCTGTATGATCTGTTGTAGAGAGATTTTGATGTTCGCGTTTTAAAAAACAAATACATATATTAAAGAAGCAGTTGCTTTGCAGCTATTACTGCTGTTTAAAGGGGATTTCCAACTACCATAATTGGGTAACTCCAGCAGATAGGTCATTCTGTACTAAAACTACTGATCTGCCACGCATGAGTGATTTATATCGTATCACTTTGTTCTCCTGTGATTAGCACAGCTCCTTTTAATGCATTGCATTACCCACGTGATCAGTATAGGAAGGTACTTTAGGTCACCAACCTAGAAATCAGCTCACCAGCACGGCGATGATTGTCTTCAACAGCCATGTTCACTCAATCCTACCTGCTATTAAATTTCTGACGTGGTACACTTGTATTGGAAATCAACTGGATATTCCCGGGCACCATGCAAACTTCCGTAACACCATACTACCTATTTATTTGTGTCTATTTGTAAATTAAATACAGACCCTGTGATATCATACAGTTAAGATACAAGAACACTTTTACTTTTACTCCTACTGACCAATTCTTTATATTGGTTAATGTTTAGACACACTGAATCAATAATCATGAAAATGTAATTATATCCATATCGTCTTTGCGGTAAGGAACATTTTATTTCTATCAGTAATTCTGATACGGTCCCTTTTTGTTGTTATCGGTTGAAATAATAAAAAACAAACAACAACAAAAGCTGACACGACGTTACTCTGCCAATAGTACCGGGTAGCCGAAAATGAAGTTTAGACAGATTAGACAATATTTAAGGTGGATATAAATCTTTAATTTCATATACAACCGTCTTTCAGAGGGTTCACTTTTTGTGCAATTGACAAGGGAATATTACCTCCAAGTGACATCATACAACTAGGATACAAAACCCACCTTTGATAATAATAAACATTACGCAAAATGCTGAACTGTATATGATGTTTAGAAAGATTGGGTGAGTTCAAAAGTATCAATATTTCTCAAAATTTGAACCAAAAATACACAATTCCGTGGAATTTTGGCGAGCATCCGTGCCACAAAATTCGTTTCGTTCAAGCACTTAACTGAAAAGGATAAATACTTGTTCAGTTAGCTAAAGGGGAATATTACTTTTGTATGTATGCTCTCAAGCGTAATTCTCAGACCTGTGGCTTAGGGTTCTTCAATAACTGTCCATTGATGTATTAGATTTGTGCAAAATCATCAATTTCAAGGTGAAAGCAACACTTGTTTCTCTCTATAATCATACGAAGCTAGTCCGGAACCAAAACCGTTTTTGGATAATAACTGCTTATTGACACGATCAGTATTTCGGTTTAATGTTCTTTGGATCTTTCATATGCTTTCATATGTTTACAGAGAGAAAAACGTGGTGTTTTTCATATGGAAATAGACTATGTCGCACAAATCCGTTGCGTCAAGGTTTTTATACAAGAAAACCTACAATCAAGTTCCCGAGGAATACTCTGAGCATACCGCAATATAATGTACTGAAAGCTGAATGGAAATTTTCCCTCATACGTAACTTTTAATTTTAACACAAAAACCACATCACTGGCGGAATCCTTACGAATCCTCGCTAAACGGATTCTAAACTGTGCCAGGTCCTTTCAATTCACTGAAAATCACACAATCATATGCGCTGACTTTAAATTTTTTAGAAAGATAATCGGAATTTTGGGCAAAGTCAATCAATCAAGCACTGAATTCCAATGCATTGACAATGTTAAAGCAATGCACTGAAGTTTTTCGTCAAGCGGAACATGGCGATGGGGTATTCAGACAGAAACAGATATGATCGTATTGATACGCAAAATAAAAACTTTTTTAAGGACTGAAATGACGCTATTTTAAATTGGGACTTGTCAAAAATCAATAGTTAACTCTGCATAAATTTTCTTTTTTGCAGCCTGTATAAGAAACTGAAGTCTGGAGAATGACCACAATTACTCTATGATATTAACAATATATCACACTTGAAATAACTTTGTAATTCTCCTCATAAAAAACTCCAGTAGAGTTTTTTCGTGTATCGTAGTTCAATTACATAAGGAGACGTCTTAATGTATTAGTGTTCTTGTTGACAGTGGTCATTGTTGCCATATGTAGTAATAACAGGCAATACGTGGGTGTGTCGCTTACATCCCATGTCCAGTGACATTGTTGAATGATAAACCGCACCCTGTCTACTTATAATGGACCCGTTATTGCACTTGCTGATACCCAGTGGAAAAGGAAAAATAGTTGAAATCAGTAGAGAGATGACTCTTGTAATTACAAGCGTTTGGTCCGTCATTCATTATTCAGCCGTCGTCCATTAAAGAATAATCCGCATCCATAATCCAAAGACCTATACCATATTTCAAATAACAGCATTCGCACCAAATTCAAAAAGACAATCATAGTATAAACATAGGCTGGTTTCCTGCAAGAGAGAAGCGGTCAACAGTTTTCAATGATGCCGGCGAGACATCATAATGTTTCAAAAGTATCAAATCCGTATCGCTGATCAGTATTCTTAATCAAAATGGTATTCGTTGTAAAGTCGTCATCTAGAGAATGATGTATCTCAGTCACGCTTTGACTGTGACTGTTCATATGAACACCATGAGGATCTTGAAGTACATGAGTTCATATGGCCCCTAGCCCAGGGTTAAGCGAAAGTAGACACAAGTTACGAAACGTAACGCCACAGATCTTGCACGCTACGCTCGTATTCTGCTATCGCATTCTGTCATCACAGCTCCCGAGCTAGCGTATTTAATTCCGCTTAAGACGGTGCTAGGGGCCGTGTGGATACTTCATAGTCTCCACATGAACATCTACAATAAATGTGCGGCTCAGATACTAAGGCTACGTCCGAGAAACCACCGTATTGTCGGGTCTGAATGTTAGGTGCCGAGGGTTGCTTTCCTGTAGTGTCATATGGTTGCTTTTTAGTCACCAGACGTCGGCAATTGTTCCCATCTCTTGCACATCCAAACAGCATGCGATATGTATTGCCAAATTTGAGAAACTTTGTGTGAAGGCGCTTGGTGATATAGCCCTGTTTTATAATTTTCTGCAATTATGTTTTGTGACGTTGATTAAAATCGTCACCTTTAACACAGGATAGAGCAAATGCTACAAGAAGAGATAATCATCTTCATATAAAACACAAGTTATGTTGTTTCATGTACCGGAGCTCAATTACATAGGGTGAAGTCAAAATGTATTTGTATTCAAGGATAATGATGTCGTATAAAGTAATAACGGGCGGTCGGTGTGATAGTTGTTTATATCCCATGCCCATTGAAATTGGCGAGTGATAAACCTCACACACCTGTATTGGAGCGATATGCAAGGGGTGAGAAAAATTGACGACGCCTGGCGACTAAAACGCGACCATATATAGTCTGGTGACGATACACAGCCTGGCGATGTTTACATACTAAAGTATGTCCATTTCAATTAGTCGTCTACTACTAAATCAATAGTTAACTCTGCATAAATTTTCGTTTTTGCAGCTTGTAGAACAAACTGAACTCTACAAAATGAATACCATTTCTCCATGATATCGATAACATATTACGCTTGAAATAACTTTGTAATTCTCTCCATATAAAACTTGTTGTTTCATATAACGGGTCTCAATTACACAGGGAGACGTCATAATGTATTCATGCCTACTGTCACAAAGGTCATTGATGCCGTATAAAGTAATAAAAGGCGGTCCGTGGGAGTGTCTCTTATATCCCATGCCCAGTGAAATTGCCGAATTATAAACTACTCACACCTCTATGACCGTACGCGGCATTGTTGACCTTTGTGCTAGTAAACACGAATACATTATGACGTCTCCCAATGTGATTGAGCCCCGGTACATGAAACAACTGTACTGCAATTTTATATGAAGATGATGCCAAAGTTATTCGAAGTGTGATATATTATCGATATCACGGAATAATGGTAGTCATTTTGCAGAGTTTAGTTTGTTCTACACGATGCAAAAAAGAAAATTTATGCAGAGTTAACTACTTATTTTTGAGAAGTAGACGACTAATTAAAATGGACAGACTATAGCGACTTTTATATAGGCTCGCGGCGTTATATAACCTAGCCACCATATAGTGCATACAGATGTTATACAATCTAGCGACGTTATATAGCCTAGATGCGTTATATATCCTCGCAACCTTATTCAGATTCGCGATGTTATATATCCTAGTGATGCTATACAGCATAGCGACGTTACATAGAATAGAATAGAATGTATTAACCAATCAGGTGCCCAAGTGGAGCGTACAATCAATACCCCTCCCCCCTTTCTTTGATACCATTGATTCAAACAAACATGTACAACAAACAAGAAAGTTACAAATTTCTCCAACACTGAGATCTGTTTACCATTATGAGGATCAAAGGCTAACTAGCGTTTATGAGACATGTTATTATATAATACATGTACAAATAAAGCTACCCGGAAAGTTCAGACTCACGTCGCAAGACCATAGCATGACAAATAAATGTTGATAGTGCAAAACACACCTCAGAGTTACCACTGCTAAGCAGCCAGATAAACTGGTTCGGGAACGACAACAATATATGTTAGCGACGTTATACAACCCAGCGACATATTATGTCCCAGCGAAGTGCTCAAGTACTACCCATGGAGAAAGAAATTTCCTTTTAATTCATTGCATTCAACCAAAGGAAACTATATTTCTGAGTTTCGGTCTCTCGGGCAGCTAAAACCAGTTTCTAATAAACATGGTCTTTAATGAAAAGTAAGATGGTATAGAATTAAATTATGTTATTGTGTGTGGCAAACGGTGTCGGCAAATATGGCCCACTCAGTATTTTCCAACTAGGTTCAGTGAGAGGTTTGACGCCGGGGCCTTGTTCACAGTACAGAAAAGTCCCAATTGATCTAGCGACGTTGTATGGCCCAGCGACATTAGCTTATCTAGCAACGTTATATAATTTCCATGTCTCGTCGTTTAGAACCTAAACACACTGAACGCGTCCATTTTCACTTTAGCAAGCTGTTCGCGAAACTTTGAAATAACGGACATATTGATACGGCAATATTGAGTGATGGGTGTTCGTCTGGTAAAGGGTAGAACAGAAGGAAAATCTACCTCTTGTCGAGAAGGAAAACCTACCTCTTGTCGTGGGCCCCCGACGACGGCACAACCACCACCATCCATAGCAAGCTCGTCCTCCCCGACGAGAAAGCCACCAAGCTTCGGTGGAAACCAAGAGCATGCAAGAGATTACCAAAACAAGGCACACAGTGGTGAATTTCATCTTGAGACCTTTAACCCTCCAGCAATGAAGAATCTTTAACACAATGGTAAAATTTACTTTTCTCTGAGACAATCTCCACAATCAATTTGTTCGACTGGCGGGTCTTGCATATATGAATGCGTATGTTTCGTACACGCGGTGTGGGCAAATTTTAATATGCCTGGGGCGGGAATATTTAAATTACGCTTGAATAATCTCAATACTGGCAGACAAATTAGGGTTTTGACAAAAAAAAGTAAGTACATCAATCTTCGTCAACGTCAAAACAGATGGGAGAGAGAGAGAGAGAGAGAGAGAGAATTAAGGTTTAACGTCGCGTACAGCAATATTTCAGCTATATAGCGACGATCAAACAAAATTCTAAGTATTCAAGTCAATATCTCAGGAAACTAATGCATTAAAAGATGTACAAACATTAAAATTTATACAACAAACCGATCTCTCTCAAATAATCTAAAATACAATCTTCTTTTACTCGACTAAAAAGATCTTCCTAAGTATAGCCGCTCGATAAAAAGAATCTCATACAACCTTAAAATCTACACAGTCGATAAGAATATGTTTCACTGGGATTTCCTCGTGGCATGGAATACACCTTAGGGCTGGTTCCTTTTTCAGTAAACGTTCGTGAGTTAATCGTGTATGGCGGATTCTACATCGTCTAATCATGGCTTGATCGAAACGTTTCTGGCTATTCACGTGAGTATAGCCTACAGTTTTTTTTGAACTCGTGAAGTTTGTTATTATCCATAGCATCCCATAAAGATTGAAGCAACTTTACACATAAGCACAGACAGATGACAAAATAGATGGTCATACTGTTGCGTTTGAATTATACTAATAATTTGCTATACTACAAGGATCAGGCATATATTCATGCTATATATGATGGAATGTATATTGATACTCATATACCGACTATCGTATCGCCTCCAGCCTCGGTCCATTTTCATCCTGTCAATTGGACAGCCGATATGTTTTTGTCTGAGCACTGATATTAGAATCAAATGCTGATGCCAGACGTGATATGGAAATGTACGTAGCATAAACCATTCATCAAATATCTACTTATGATTTCAGAATAAACTATATGTTGATATACCAATTAGTTTGTGTTCTGGTTCCCCTGGGGCAAATACAACTTTCCCTAAAATAATCATTTACCTCTATCGCGGTATAGCAGTTTCGACCAGTTTTAAATACTTTTTTTTCAATATAAGAAATTTAAATAAATATTCTAGAAAAATAAAGTACTTTTTTGAAAGTAGGTGTGAAGTGCCTTTAGATTCGGTCCACAAATGTAATAGATTAAAACTTTAACAAAATGTACAATCCTTCTGGGGCACAAATCCTCCCGATCTTGCCATAAGTGCCCTCTGTGAAATCACAGGTTAAAATTTCAAGTGTGAAATAATAAACGTTCGATCCGATATTCAATATTCAGCCGTCGTCCATGAAAAAAATTCTGCTACAATAAACGAAAGACTCATTTCGAATGACAGTTAGCACCAATTCTAAAAGTGTATGAAATAAAAATACTAAATGCACAAGATAGTTTTCTACAAGAAAGAAGCGGTCAACAGTTTTCAATGATACCAGCAAGACATGGTAATGGTCCTTATATAAAATCATAATAACTTGCTATTATAAATTGACAGAATTCTGCTCCGTAGATTAAAGTTGCTCATGTGATTACAGATTTAAAAGTTTTCAGGAATACTGACAAATCTCAGTTTAGAAATTTGAGGGACTTTTTTTGATCATTTATTAAAGGACTATATTCGTCGGTATCGACGCGATTATTTCTAGTCTTCCTTCGTTTAGCAGAATAATCTTGTCTGTTCCGAGCAATCCGCTAATAGAAAAATGGCTATGGAAAGCTAAACTACAGAAAATTAATATATTAATTGAACAGAAAGCGAAAGTACCCAACTGCCATTAACTAAATTATTAAGTAATAAATGGACATGGATCGATTCATATTGTAAACTTACTTATGACAATGACGTAGCTTTTTAACCTCAATATTAAGATAGCTGAAAATAATATATCCATATATATTAGTAATGCGCCGTTTTTAATCAGATGGCATGGGGCTGACAAAAAGAATATGGACGGCTATCTTTTAAGAAGCGGGTTGAAATATTTCGTCAGCTGAAAAGAGAAGAGGTATTGAAAAAAAATATACTCATATCAAAGTGAAAGAGAGTAAATAAAAAGTTTGGTAAATCAGCTGGATATGATCAGCGATATAGATAGAGGATATCAACCTTTTCTTGACGAATATTATTAATATTTCATCTGGTGCGGGGAATTTTTTTAATATTTTTACGAAGGGGCGAAGCCACAAGTGAAATATCAATTGCCTCACCCCACGAGATGAAATATTGATGGTATTCGTCAATAAACAGTTTTTTGTTATTATATACTTTGTGGCACTAGTTTATTCTGTATGTTTGAAAACATTAAAATAATTCAGATTTAGTAGGGCTTTTTGACTGAAGGTACACTGAAACAAATCGCACGTGCTACAGACGAATTTGTATCAGTTGGGTACCATGCACTTTAGTATCGATGGCATCCAGCAGATCTCATCAATACATCAGTTGCCGGTCGTCTGAAAGTGGCAAAAAGAAGAGTTATTGCCCCTTTTTCAGGAGCAAGATTCAGATACAGCAATACCTTCAACATGGGCCTCTGGAAAATCATTGTCATAAGTTTGTTTATAGACAGTGTCAGAAGCTGACAGGGACCTGAAATATCACTGAACTGTTCTAGAGTGAAAGGAGTCTGAAGAAATCATTTAAAAAATCCTTTGAATAAATTTTTTCAGCAATTTTCAGTCCCTGCCTATACTTACAGAATGCGTGAGGCAAAAGTTTACTCGTGGTTTGCATTGCACTATGGGAAGAAAACATGGCGGTTTTTGCTATTTTTAGACGACCGGCAAGGCTTGTATTTTATTAGCTTTGTCCCCAAAATAATTTGCTATACTACAAGGATCAGGCATATATTCATGATATATAGGATGGAATGTATATTGATACTGATATACCGACACTGTCATACCGACCGGACACGCGCCACGCTTTCCCTTTCTCTTCGACAGAAAAGCATCGTCGATCGTGTGTCGAGCCGGTATGGAGGCTACGAATGTCCGGTGGTTAACAGTGTCCGGGTCCTATCTCCCAACCCAGCTAGGATACTTTTCTCCACATTGGGGACCATCTTTGGTTGCAGTAGAAAATGATATGAAAAGGGACACTAATCTCCAGGACATTCTTATCCATCACACCGGCTTCACTACGGACAGGAATGTCGCGCTGGTTACCGTTGGCATCGGAATCCCTGGTTGAACAAGGAGTTTGTGTTGTTGTGCACAGAATATTCTCATAATGTCCATCTGTACGTACCATGACTTTCTATGGCTATTGGGTGTATCACCCAGGGTGGATGTAGAGTTCCAAAGTGGTGCAGTTTTTTTCTATGGCGAACGATATATCTAACTACATACATTCATTTTACTTTGCCGATAAAAGGGGGTAGGTGTATTTTAATCGCTGTAGCATTTTTGTTGTTGGTCGAATCTGCCTAATCTGTATCATATATTTTTCATTAATAATAGAGTTATATATTATCAAGATTTGTTCCTTTATCCCAACTGGATGACATACAGATTAGTCTTTTGTGTTAAATGCCGTCATTTTCATCTGACGACGATACAGCTCACCAATCCCCAGTGTATGAGTTGTCACAGCGAAACAGCTCACCAATTACCAATATACGAGTTGTCAGAGCATTCAATCATAGCTCTCTAGATTTGTATCTAATACCGCTTATGCCGGTGCTAGGGGCCGTGTGGTCATGTCATCCAAGTTGCCACATGAACAGGTACAATAAATTACAAGCGTCTAGTCCGTCATTCATAATCCAGCCGTCGTCCATTAGAGAATATCCGCGTCCATAATCCAAATACCTATTCCATATTCCATATAACAGTATTAGCACCAAATTCAAAAAGACAATCATAGTATACATAAACATAGGCTTGTTTCCTGCAAGAGAGAAGCGTCAACAGTTTTCAATGATGCCGGCAAGACATCATGATGTTCCAAAAATATCAAATCCGTATCGCTGATCAGTATTCTTAATCCATAATATTCATTATAGAGTCGTCATCTAAAAAAAAGATGTATCTCAGTCACGCTTTGATTGTGACTGTTCATATGAGTACCATGAGGATCTTGAAGTACATGGGTTCATACGGCCCCTAGCCCCGGGTTAAGCGGAATTAAACACAAGTTACGAAACGTAGCGCCATAGATCTTACACGCTACGTTCGTATTTTGCTATCAGCATGCGATATGTATCACCAAATTTGAGAAACTTTGAGTGGAGGCGTTTGGTTCAATAGCCCTGTTTTATAAGTTTCTGCAACAATGTTTTGCGACGTTGATTAAAATTGTCACATTTAACACAGGATCTAGCAAATGCTACTAAGCGAGATATGTATACGCCATATGCAGGTCCCACTGGAATATTACTGTCCAGAAAGGGATAGTTTACGATGTCGAAATTGTAATCACATCTCTTTTGTCATAAAGTCGACGAGAGAGAATGCCCGCTTCATTTTTATAGAGATAGAGATCTAAATAAGATGTGCCTGTAGGGCTATCTGTAGTTTCCTTCAAATCCAGTGAAGGTGGATATATATCCTTCACTGCGTCATTTATATAGCGATTATCCACAGCGAGAAGATCGTCTATATAGCGTTTGGTGAATGAGAAGGAACGGGCTTTGAATGGATCGGTTTTTGAAAGCGCCTGCATATAGTCATATTCATAAGAGAACAGATACAGGTCAGCCAACAGGGGTGCACAATTAGTACCCATTGGAATACCTATATGCTGCTGATATATTGTGTTGCCAAATTTCACATAGATATTTTTAATGAGAAATTCAAGCAACTCTATAAACAAAGAAACATCCCATGAATGATATCTCTTGTATGTAGTAGAGCTAAAGAATGCTTTATGGCTTCTGACATTAATATATCTACGATCAGTTTTCTTGAACACAGATACTATTAATGAACTTAGACGGTCAATAAGGTCCTGATGAGGGATTGTAGTATAGAGAGTCGAGAAATCCCATGTGGATACATGTCTGTACGGTATGTGACCTTTAGCATCAAGTTCTTCCGTAAGACATTTTGAGTTTTTCAATATCCACATACATTCAACGCCAGAGTTCTTAGAAATAGTGGCGCAATACCTTTCCCAAAATGCTTTTACCTCCTGAAGGGCCCTCGTCAATAGGGTTGAAAGAAGCTTGGTGGTGCAGCTTCTAGAACCAGCTATGAATCTAGCTTTGTATGGTGATTTATGCATTTTGGGAGTCCAGTATATTTTTGGTATGTCGTTATGATTGGTTGGAAGACAAATACCTCTTTCCCTGAGAAACTTTTTTGTGATTGTTAAATAAATCTTCCAGAGTAAATGCAGTTTGGGAGTAAGTAGACGTATTTGATGAAGATATGTCTACACTCAATTCTTTAACCAGCACCTGGTAATAGTAATATTTACATATGAATATTATATTATTCGGAGCTTTGTCTGCTGGGACTATGACGAATTTACTCTGGAGATTTGCTAGAACTTCTTGCGAATTGAGGTTTCTCAGAACTTGTTTTGCTTGGGGAAGAGTACTTCTGTCAATATGGCGGATTGTTTCAACGACCTTGCTCTTGGTGAGGTCCAGCCAATCAGCGAGTACTGTAGGTTCAACTTTTTCTCGCTTAGACCAATCAATAACGTACTGTTCCAATGCAGACAGGACTATCTTCCTGAGATACAACACATATCACGAATCGTTAGATTCTTGATATGTGCTTTAGAATAGGTTAACCGGAAGACTATACTGTGAAGTCATGTGACTCTGTCTGTATGTCGGCACCTCTTCCCACTTCCCTTATATGTGTTGTAATCACATAGGGACCAAATGTCAGCTGAAAAATTTGCTCTCGTTTGAAAAAGGGAATAGGTGTATTTGTATTGTTATCTCTCTTATTAATGAACTGCAACTGCACACGTGTATATTTGCATGGAGAGTAAATTTGCATCTGGTCCAGAGGTTGTGCAAAAGTATATTTACACATGTGTAAATTTACACTGTATGCAAATCTGGTCATGTCAACAAATAAGCATACCATGTATTTGGAGTAAAACAGAGATAATACTGTTCAATCAATTGTTGGAAAAACCACCTGTAAAATTTGATGAAGGTAACTTGAATTATTGTGCATAAAATGCTTAATTACGTTTATGCCAAGGTGACCTCGACTTTTGACCTTTGAACAGAGAGGTTCCAATATGGTTTGCATGTTGTTTTACTGATATCTTTTTGTACCCATGTGAACGCTTAGCAAATTATACATTTATATGCATAAGTAAATATGTACACGTGCAAATTAACACACATGAGTAAATTGTGTGCATGTGTTTGGGGCTTATGTAAACATGATCTATTGCTCCGTAGTACCTCGCGATGTTTTTTAATACCTAAGATCGGGGTTGTATTCCAACCATATGGTGTAACTGGGGTTGATATTCAAATGCAATTTGAACAGAAAAATATATTCCCTCTTGAAAAAAGGTTATGTGTGATTGAACTGTGATATTCATTGTATTTTAGTCAACATTTATGCCGTTGCCATATACAACCACGATTCGTTTATAACTTCGTCTCCAAATGTCAACTTGAAAAAAATACTCCTTTCCAAAATAAGGGTACCTGTAAGTGTGTTCCTATATCCTTATTACTGTTCCAAATAAGTCTAAAAATCGTAATATATTGCTCCGTGGTACTAGCAGTCTTTTACGTTAGCACATTCGTTTCGTCTTTCTTTGGTATAATGTAATTGGGGGTTGAATGTAAAAAAAAATCAATTGAAGAAAACTACTTCGTCTTGAAAAGGGGGGTATGTGAAAATGACCCGCCACATATTCCCTGATGATCTGGGCTGTTTAAACTGCATCATTCATTATTTAGCAGTTGAAAGGAAAGTTATATATTAGCGGGATAAGTCGTCGTTTTCCAAATCTATGATCTCGTCTGGGAACCATATTCAAATATTAAGTCGAAAACGTACAGGAAGGTGGTAAAGAGGGTATGTTTGATTATACAGCAATATCTTTCTCAGTGCTGATCCAATCTGTCTGGACTGTGTGTTGTGTGTTACTGCATACTGTTTTCATATGTCTTCTATCTTGAAGTACATGGGTTCATACGGCCCCTAGCCCCGGGTTAAGCGGAATTAGACACAAGTTACGCAACGTAACGCCATAGATGTTGCACGCTACGTTCGTATTTTGCTATCAGCATGCGATATGCATCGCCAAATTTGAGAAACTTTGAGTGGAGGCGCTTGGTGGTGTAGCCCTGTTTTATAAGTTTCTGCAACAATGCTGCAATAACACCATACTACCTATTAAATTGTGTTTTGTAAATTGAATACAGATACTTGAGACATCATACGGTTAAAGTACAAGAACAAATCTCACTGTTACTCACACTGACCAATTATGAACATTGGTTAATGTTTAGACACACTGAGTAATCATAGGAATGTATTTATATACCGTCTTTGCGGGAGGGAGCATTTTATTCTATCAGTAATTTGGATATGATCTCCATTTGTTGTCATCGCTTGAAATAAAAAAAACTGTTGAGTAGTTGGAAATGAAGTTTAGACAGATTAGACTATATGTGAGGTAGTTATGAATCTTCAATTGGGCAATTCCATGTAACTATTGAGTTCAAGAGGTTTGTGGTAGCATGGCAAAAAACTACATACCTAGTGAGGCTTGAAGCAAAAAATTCATCCCGATAACAGCAAAATTATCGAATATACAACGATTGAAAATCAAAGAATAAAAGATACCAATTACCTGAAAAGAAAAGAGTGATGTCCTGAACTGTTTAAATAACTACAAATATCATAGCATAATGTGGTTTTCGTTCAGTGACTATATATTTTTCTTGCAATGGTTAAAATTCCAGTATCTGTTACTATGCCAGATGTGTGTAGTCGAAGGTTTATCATGCCTCGGCATGTAACGCGAGTAACGCAGGGAATATACTGTTTTTAACTTACGTTTACAATGGAGTCAATTACAATGGTGTCTATTTCTAATTATACCGGTATCCGTTAATACCAATATAGTAGGTCTATACAGCATTATTAAATTTATAATCAATATTGAGAAGTCTATATTTCACCAAAAAATTTACCAAAATATAGTTCAGTTTTTGTTTTACATAACTATACACATACGTAACAGATGACATATTAGAGTGACAATAAACCTTTTGTGCTACAATGTGAGAATTGATGACATTTATTAACTACCTGCCTGAAGATATTTGGTGCATTTAATTAGATTTGATTCTAGTTTTGTCTTAAGAATGTTGAAATATATTGGTTCATGCTGTTAACATACATGTTTGTGGTTTTCATGTTCCTATGAAGAAGGGACTCAGTCCAGCTCTGTACGGCGTATCACGTTGGACACACCGGTTCTCGTCAGATCACCGAGGTTAAGCAACGTTGAGCTCGGTCAATTACAAACGTCTGGTCCGTCATTCATAATTCAGCCATCGTCCATTAAAGAATATCCGCGTCCATAATCCAAAGACCTATTCCATATTCCATATAACAGTATTAGCACCAAATTCATAAAGACAATCATAGTATACATAAACATAGGCTTGTTTCCTGCAAGAGGGAAGCGGTGAATAGTTTACAATGATGCCGGCAAGACATCATGATGTTCCAAAAATATCAAATCCGTATCGCTGATCAGTATTCTTAATCCATAATATTCGTTGTAAAGTCGTCATCTAAAGGATGATGTATCTCAGTCACGCTTTGATTGTGACTGTTCATATGAGTATCATGAGGATCTTGGTACATGGGTTCATACGGCCCCTAGCCCCGGGTTAAGCGGAATTAGACACAAGTTACGAAACATAACGCCATAGATCTTGCACGCTACGCTCGTATTTTGCTATCAGCATGCGATATGTATTGCCGAATTTGAGAAACTGTGAGTGGAGGCGCTCGGTGGTGTAGCCCTGTTTTATAAGTTTCTGCAACAATGTTTTGTGACGTTGATTAAAATCGTCACATTTAACACAGGATTTAGCAAATGCTACTAGGCGTAATATGTATACGCCATATGCAGGTCCCACTGGAATATTACTGTCCAGAAAGGGATAGTTTACGATGTCGAAATTGTAATCATCTCTTTTGTCATACAGTCGACGAGAGAGAAGGCCCGCTTCATTTTTATAGAGATGTAGGTCTAAATATGATGTGCCTGTAGGGTTATCTGTAGTTTCCTTCAAATCCAGTGAAGGTGGATATATATCCTTCACTGCATCATTTATATAGCGATTATCCACAGCGAGAAGATCGTCTACATAGCGTTTGGTGAATGAGAAGGAACGGGCTTTGAATGGATCGGTTTTTGAAAGCGCCTGCATATAGTCATATTCATAAGAGAACAGATATAGGTCAGCCAATAGGGGTGCACAATTAGTACCCATTGGAATACCTATATGCTGTTCATATATTGTGTTTCCAAATTTCACATAGATATTTTTATGAGATACTTGGATGGGTGACCGGGTGCTGTACTGGCTGGGTTGATCAGTGTTCAGGATAATAGGAACTGTGGACACTCTCTTGTTCTGGCACATGTAGGCAACGTCGTGATATGACTGAAAAAATGTTGAAAATGACGTTCAATCCTACTCACTCACTCACTCACTCACTCACTCACTTACCCTGTACTTGCACTTTCAGTCACTTATCCTCCACACCTTTTTGTCCCCCTCCCCCAGTAATCTACCTGTCCACTTGTCCCCCACATATTTTTCTCATCCATTTCATTTCTCGTCCATTCCCCAATATAACAGTGTCGCCCCCTACCGTCACACCCCACCCCACCCATCCCCACACCTTTCTTACCCCGGGCGGTCACCCCCTGCAGCGCCACCCCCTGCAATCACAGAACAGTAACCCCTTGCAGTGTCGCCACTCTACAGGGCATGAGTCTCCGAGCTTAATTGTATAGATTTTATTTCAGACATGCAAATTAGACCCCAATATCAGCTGACGATGAAAGGTCATGAATTA
This sequence comes from Hanleya hanleyi, assembly GCA_036873755.1. Lineage (NCBI taxonomy): Eukaryota > Metazoa > Mollusca > Polyplacophora > Lepidopleurida > Hanleyidae > Hanleya > Hanleya hanleyi. Next base: position 110,211 of record JAVTVY010037778.1, read on the forward strand.
TAAATTAATGGAGTAAATTTTATAATATATAATGGGATTTTAAAATGTTAGGACAAAACAATAACGCGAGTAACAGTAAAGCGAGTATTTGCGCGATAACTTTGCGCGATCAAAGTTAGTTGATCAGCAATGCGGACATTCCTCTGTTTTTAGAATATTTATGTGAATATTGATTCTGTGAAACTATGACTACTTTTTTCATTCAATAAATATTTTGAGGACAATATCATTTCAAAGAACAACAAAAAAGAGCCTTGTCCTTTTTTGTAATAAAAAAACTGCACTACGTGGCGCTGAACAATAAATCTTGAGGTTTAGATATATGAAATTAGTGTTAAGAGATATATAACTAACAAATACATATACCCCCTTTTTGGAAGGGAGTATTTTTTTAGCTGACAATTAGATATGGTAGCCATGTGACGTCACTCGATTGGATTACATCAATAAATCATGATATTATCTGGCTTGTTTAAAGCCACCTACCGTCTTTTTCGGTGAAACGGATCCATAGCTGTAGGGTGTCATTTCGGTAGCAATAAAAAATAACCTGCACCATTTTGGCACTTTACATTCACCCTGGCTGTTACCCCACACTGTCAGAAGGATTGGGTCAAATTGACCAACTATTTTGTGTTATAGAAATTGTGGGTCAAATTCCATTTTAAAAGTCGTGGTATAGATGAAAATTATCTTGCCGGTGGGGTGAACAGATTTCTCAAATAAGGCCATTCTTCAGATTGGCTCTCAGAATAATAGCACTAAATTGGAACACATTCAATATAATGACCACATTCAATTAATCGAGAGAGTAAACCACGAGTGATAACATTAGCCCTAAAATCGGTGAACGTAGCGGGACAATCATTGTGACCATTTTGACCCTCAAAATACGGATCCAGTCGTCTGGTATTGGAAACATGGTCGACATTCAGTCGAATAAATCAGGCAAGTCCAGGCATCTTTCAGCTAGATTTTCAGGTATGCATTGTAGATAATTATGCTATTCGTCTTGGTTTAGACATACCAACTATAAAGTTGGGTTAAAGAACGACAGAAAGATGAGGTTTGGATATTTTGCCGCTTGCCAATGTCTCTATTAGAATGCCTCTGGTCATTCTACAGAGGAACACAGTTTTTGTTCAAAACACAGCACTGTAAATAATAAGGTGCATCTATCAGAGATGAAGATCTATCATTTCAGTTTGCTCAGGTGGTGATTAGAGTTATCCCGCCATTAATTGTGACCATCTGCCAGGCATTGATGGTCTCCCTTTGACCATCATCTCCATGTGTGGCTCAAGCGAGGATGAGAGTTATTTTCTTATTAACTGTGACTTTCCGCCATTGGTGATTTCCCTTCGATCAACCAGGTCGGTCTCCCCCCTTTCTTTGCAACTGTGTGGTAGAGATTAGATCAGAGTTTGGTAACAGGATTTAATCGAATTATTTTGATTGCCAGATATTTATTATCTGATTGCCAGATATTTGAATATATTCAGTGTTTGACACAAACTTCCGTGCTTGATGCAGTAGTATTGAGTTGCATGTTATACAATTTGACAGTTTGCCACATTCGTGGAATGGGCGGCCAAGACAATGATGACAAATGGCTGAATTGAGCATCATGCCAAGTTGTCGGGCTGATTATACACATTCTCTGGCAGTATTTTTTTTGGAAATTTGTGATTTTTGGGGGATGACAGTAATGGAGGAGAAAAGCCTTTTTAGCTCAGAAATAGATTCCACAGCTATGCAGATTTGGTAATCCAAAGAGAGGATTTCGGAAATTTGTCACAAAATCGAGTTTGCCCTTGCAAAGAAAAAGTTGCAAATATTTCAAATTCAGTCGCTGGTCGGCTCATTGAATTTTGCTTACCGAGAGATAGCTCCTGGTCCCAGAGGCTTAACCTAGCCTCATCATTATATTCGCAATAACGATTTGATTATTTGGTTACAATTCTTTTCTAATTGTAATGGCAAAGCGTTTGGTATGTGCTTTATTGGCAGATAGGCCCCGCAGCAAATAGGCTATTTATAGAAAGTGAAATATGGCATTAACCCTATCTGGCCTGGGCGATTTGGGGTGTACCGCAGCCGGGGGGGGGGGAGGCTGAAAGTGCCCCCTATATATTTTCGCTATCGCTAAGGCTAGAGGGCTGAAACTTACCACACTATACCTTTGGGTCAAGCTCTACAAGAAAATGTAAAAAAATATCCAAGATGGTCGCCATGATGACGTCACTGTCACGTCATTTTCAAAAAGAGCATTTTTGAACGATTTTTCGGTCAAAAGCTTCGATTTTTTATTTTTGTTTTTTCTTCGCAAAAACTGCATGGTAAATAAGTAAATAATAATCTGATATGAAATAAAATAAGTTTTACCCACTTTTCCGTACAGAAAAGCAAAAATTTTGAAGAAATATGACGAAAACTTCACTTTTTCTGGTACCACACATGGCCGCCATTTTGAATTTACCCATGATCCTCTGCTCGTGAGGTTATGTAAATAGGCTCAAAATGACTCCAATATGATACCCTATAACGTCACGGAGTTTCAGCTCTCCATTTTTTGGCGTTCCGGAGATATTGCAGAAAGTTTGGTAGGGGAGCATTTTGGCCCCCCTTCCCCAGGCCTGGTAGGGTTAATAGGGGAAGGGAGGGAGGGGGAACAAATCAGGAGATGTTTTTTGGTGATGCTAAGACATATGGTTTCAGTAAAATCCATAGTATCGCGTTGAATCAACATGCTGAATTTTTGCGTAATTTTTTAAGAAATATGGCGAAAACATCACTTTTCGGGTACCCCCACATGGCCGCCACTTTGAATTTACCCATGATCCTCTGCTCGGGGGGTCATGCAAATAGGCTCAATTGACCCCAAATATGATAATCTAAAAAGTCACGGAGTTTCAGCTCTCAATTTTTTGTCGTTCCGGAGATACAAGCAAAAAACCAACAGGGGGGGTGCTCCCCCCCAGGCCAGGTAGGGTTAAAACATCTATAAAATTATCATTATCTTGTATAACACGGTTCATAAAAAATTTAACATTTTATGATTTTATTCAAGAAATACCCTCCAACCAGAGCACCAACTTTTTGTACAGATTTCGTACTTTACGTTCAGTTATGTTTCAAAAGACGTGAGTACAGTTTAACAAAAAGTTTGTATTCTGTTTAGTATAGTATTATGAACAGTTTCGTAGGAAAAGCTGTGTATAATGTACGAATAATATAACGATCATACCATTTAGCGTCACCTCACGGTATAGTTGTGGGTAGAGTGAACCCCTCGTGTCGTGCAACAGTGCGACCAAATGATGTATGCAGTAAGTACAGTACATGTATCAGTGTATAGGTCTATTGCCCTAAAACAGCTGGTTTTTAATCATTTGAAATATCATACAGGTTCACATTCATGAAATACGGAGCATCTGAATATACGTCTGAAATCTTGTGCATAAAATTGGTTTATGTGAAATACAGCTCATTACTACTGTTGCAGCTGAGTTATAGTACACTCCATTCGGTCTATCGCAATTTTATTCACGTATGTAGGTGACTTATTAATTCATTTCCAGACTGCCTTGAAATCATCTCAGCTAACCAGGTGTCATGGGTCTTACTGGTCAGTGGGCCGCGGCAAGGTTCAACCAGCTCCCACCAGGCCGATATTTAAAGAAATATAAAAAGAGACGTCCCAAACTGAAACACAAACCAACTACTGATTATCTACCAAGGACCGTGTGTCGACAACCGAATGGTAATGAACTTTGACCAATTTTGCATTGGTAGACAATGAATGTTTATTGTTATGAATAGATGTATAATTATACTGAATGTCGTAAATAGCTAGTGTATAAGTAGGAGTACAATCTTTCAGTCTAAAGAAAAGTGACCACTCTCGCTCTCCATCAACTTTATTCTGCAGGAGAGCGTGTGATCACTTCACAAAAATGCAAATGCAATGGGATGATATTAAAAAGACTTGTCACTTACGCATCACTCATTTAAAATATAATCCAAGAGAGAGAAAAACAGCTCTGGTAGACTTTACAAGTACGAGAGACTGGGAGCACAGACTTTACTCTCAGTGCACATTTTCCCCATTTTTTTTCTCTTCATGACAATATAAGCAATGGCGACATCTCTAGCATATATTTGTATGATAATTAGCAAGTCATTGTCTGAATTAATCAGTGACAATACTCCGTGATAAGTGTCAGTAAGAACCATAATATCAGATCAATCCCATTACAATTTCACTTGTTAATCACTAAAACTAAAGTGATACATAATGTAATGTCAAGTTTGGGAAGACCTATTTCATTTCTCGATATCGTCTTTGGGCGAAAATTATTAAGTGATGTCATATTTCTATTTATTTTATTCTTCACAGCTAAGAAGAGTACTAACCTAACAGCCTATTCACTGTTAGACAGTTTGAGCCAATGAGGAAGACGGAACCATCTTCGTTAAATTTAGGTGCGCACAGAATAGTCAATTGAAATATTCCAGGAAATGAAGTGGGTGATATTACTATACATGCTGTCAGGTGCGCAGAGGCTATCCAATTAGCGAAGACAGGACAGTTACCAAACCAAACTGCTAGGCGAACGCTGACGATATGGGTTAGCATCATTTTCGCATGCCAGATTTTTAGGATGCAATAAACATTTTACATTTGCCACGTCTGCAAGTGTTGAATACCAGGCAGGAGATCGGTTTGAAGTGAATGTGCGAACAGTATGGTTTCGGACGGCTACAGGTGATGGGCAGGCCCATATTACCGACTGTCTGGAAACTATGGTTATCCCTGGAACGAACCGCTCATGTTTCACAGAAATTGAAGACGACATCCGGGTGTAGCGGGAGAAGGTGCTGCAGGAAGAACTACAGCAAAGGAGGAGTGAGGAGTGAAGATTTGCAGTAAGGAGAGGAGAATACCACAAGGAAATCTCGGCCATTACATGTACAGTGGAGAGAGAGAGAGAGCGAATTAAGGTTTAACGTCATATTCAGCAATAATTCAGCTACATAGCGACGATCAAACAAAATTGTACGTATTCAAGCTAATAACTTTTTAATCCAACACATTGAAACATACACACATTAAAACGCATACAACAAACCGATTTCTCTCAAATAACCAAAGATACAGTCTTCTTTCACCCGACTAAAAAGATTTTCTAAAGTAGCGGTGGTGGATGGAAGATGGTCCAGAGGGACACACCGGCATACATACAACTGGAGCGATATGCAAAAATTGACGACATCTGGTGACTCTATGGGAAAGCTTCCCTTCGCACCGCACATTCAGACCTGACAATACGGTGGATTATGGGAGGTAGCCTTAGTATCTCAGTCGCGCTTTTATTGCCGATGTTCATGTGGAGACCTTGAAGTATCCACGCGGCCCTTAGCACCGGCTTAAGCGGAATCACATACACTATCTCGGGGAATGCCCTGGGAGAGGCAGCTTTTGTTATTGGAGCTACTACTAAGACGCTGTTACACACAGGTGTTCACTGCGAATATTGTTCAGTGTGTCGCAGCAGAAACCAAGAAGGCGAGTCCTCTGTGCATGAATGCTTTCAGGACTGCAAAAAGAGATCCCAGAGTCTGATATCATTTTGAATGCTTTTCAGGCATGGATGCCTTCCAAGCCTGTGAAGAGAGTCATGGAGTACGTACGATATATGAAGATGACTTGAGATGGAGACTCATCTTTGTATGCCACACTGGTGAGTGATAGACAGAAAGTGGAGATTTACAGGAAGTGGAGTGCGACAATCAAGCCTACAAGTGTATAAGAATTAGTCTGTAGAAACTTGTGGTCGATAACCCTCACTTCTAGGGACACAACAGAGAAGAGTTCACATGGTGAGTTACATCATCTTGCTATTAACAGGAGAAGCAAGGAAGAGGATCGGTAGAAAGTAGCGGGTAAGCTGAAAAAGATGTGCCCAATAAACTGTTGCATGTCTTCGATAACCACAAGGAATGATAACACACCTGGAGATGAACTGGACAGTGATGGTGTAGAGAAACCCATGGATGAAGGAATTGATGATGAACCAGAAGATGTGATAGCTACACAGGCTAGATATTGAAAAAAAGGACCACAGACAGAGAGCAACAGATCGATTCCGATTTCACCGCTCATCGTCACCTAGGTCTCGAATCTGTTAAATCGTGTTGCCAAGAAATTCTATGCGCATATCACAAATGCCACCACCAAACTCTGTGACTCATAGATGAGTATCCGAACCAAAGTTGACGGTGGAAACAGGTTATGCGTTGCAAGCGGGGATCCTGGCATGCGCTGTGTCATGGGGCTGGTTTAAGGGCGATCTTGGGGCCTCAGTGCACTTCAGGTATGGACCGAGGTAAAGACCAAATAGCAGACAATACATTCTACAATGTATGATTGCCTTTCGCATTTTGCAGTTTCATCGGGGTATAAACTGTCAAATAATGTGGTTCAAACTGTGTAAAATTGCGAGCTTGCGAGCACAGTTTAAACGAAGTTTGAACCCCATCATTTGACTGGTTATACCCCGATGAAACTGCAAAATGCGAAAGTTAATCTTTGTAATTCTACGCTCTCATCCTCAGTTGATATGTTTTCATTAAAAAAAATGATTAATTATTACGAAACGCGTTGGATGATTGACATCGACAGACGTGAATTGAGCTGAAAAGAGATTTCCAGGCATTGGACCGAATTGGTTGGCCCATATATGTATCACTCCGCTGAACTGATGGCGGAAGAAGATACAATAAAAAATTGTTTTTAATTCACATGCTTTTTCTTCCACTTGACAATGCTATTCCGTAGATGATATCTATATTTGATAGTTACTATCCCGCGCCAACATTAGAACTCTGAACTACATTGTCTAGCTCAATGTTTCGCCATGTCACAGGTTGTGTGTGAGCGGTTCAATGTACACCCTCCACACGGTTATCACTATGATTCAAGCTAATTTTTAATGTACCATAAGTTTAATTTTGTTTTACCGGTAGCTTATTTCAATAATACCCAGGATTTAACCTGTGACGCAATTACCAGAAAGTCATACTGGTTCTTTACTGGATATGCGCGGGACAAGTTAAACAGTTGGAAGCTGAACCACGTGCAATATAAAGTCGTGAATATATACGTTTCAACATTGGAATAAATTCATCATTTAAGGCCAAAAAAACAAAACAAAGTAGCCATCACCTGGACAAAGATGAATCTGAATGAAAATACTTTGGATAATTGAAGACGACTGGATGTAATAATCAACCAACAAATCGGATAAGGCTATCGAACGTCAGTACGGCGTTTGTAACGTACTATTCTACACTGGGTCTACGCATCTGCACTCCGTAGCTTATGTCCATTTCATATTCCCACTCCCCTTTTTCAAGCGTTCGTTTGTAAATAGATTGTATAACCGTTCATTTCTTCATCTGTCAGGTGTTTAGTAAATTACAATGTTGGTGTCATGAATTTGTCGGCGTTTACTATTATCATTCCGTCTTGGATCCTAAAGGTCTCTGCCAGTCGGTACGAGAAACGTCATCGTCTGCCACAAAGCAGTTCTACAAGAATCGTGTAAACTTCGAATTGCAAAGTTTATTGAGTTGTAAACTTTTCATTTTCACACCACGTGATGCTATTTTTGCCAATGGGAAAAGAGATATGGTCAACAATTCCAGAGTGTAGAATTATAGTAATAAAGATATTAACCTGAAGCAGTTCAAAATCAGCAAAACAAAGGAAGATGTGCGAAGGAGGACAAAAAAGGAAAGAAGCTAGACAACTGCAAAGGCAAACAAAAGCAGCCAAATTATCACATGGCAGGGAGTTCATTCAAGTGGAAGGGGACGTTACATCGAAGACTTTAGAAGATCAGTGTACACTGTACTATTCACATAATGTTATGTTACGGAAGCAGCCTCCATCGTCATAGAGACGACATCCAGAGAGCAGAGTTTCAGTGGAGTTTGGCATGCAGAGAGAAAACATCGGTTGACCTCAAACTTCAAAGACATTGTCCAGAGGCGGCCAAACACATCATCAATTCCAGCGCCTCCTAGTACACGCAGTATAGACTTCACCAATAGGAGGCCACCATCTATGCCTACAAATCAAGTAAAGGAGGTTGCTCAGCTAATGTGGATAAATAAATGCGTCCGATCCGTCATTCATTGGACAGTCGTCGTCCATTAACAGTTTTCAAAGGTCCATAATTTAAAGATCTGTTTCATTAATAATATTAGCTCATATTAGAACATAAATTAACATAACCGAAAGATAAAAATTAAATTTGAGTAACTTGAACGATAGAAGCAGTTTTCAATGATGCCGACAAGATCAATTGATAATTCTGTTCATCAAATCCGTATCACAAATCAGCGTTCGTAGAGTGTAGTACATTGCCGTGTGGATCGGAAAGTGATGTCGTGATACTGGTGTGACAAACAGTGATGTCGTGATACTGGTGTGACAAACAGTGATGTCACCATACTGGTGTGACAAACAGTGATGTCGTGATACTGGTGTGACAAACAGTGATGTCACCATACTGGTGTGACAAACAGTGATGTCACCATACTGGTGTGACAAACAGTGATGTCACCATACTGGTGTGACAAACAGTGATGTCACCATACTGGTGTGACAAACAGTGATGTCACCATACTGGTGTGACAAACAGTGATGTCACCATACTGGTGTGACAAACAGTGATGTCGTGATACTGGTGTGACAAACAGTGATGTCACCATGCTGGTGTGACAAACAGTGATGTCACCATACTGGTGTGACAAACAGTGATGTCACCATACTGGTGTGACAAACAGTGATGTCACCATACTGGTGTGACAAACAGTGATGTCACCATACTGGTGTGACAAACAGTGATGTCACCATACTGGTGTGACAAACAGTGATGTCACCATACTGGTGTGACAAACAGTGATGTCGTGATACTGGTGTGACAAACAGTGATGTCGTGATACTGGTGTGACAAAAACGAAATAGAATGTTCTAATGAACATATTAACCAGAGGTTTTGTAACTCATCACAAACACCCTAACTTAGGATGCAGCCCTCATGCTATTGTTACAGAAAATTGGTTTGGATGTCAGTGGGTCTTGTTGAAGTGCCTAACCTTCTGCAGAACAAAAACTTAACCGTATCTGTGGCAGCCCAGGATACGAAATCCTTATGTCCAGAACAGGATACTAAAGCTGAAACGCAGTCAAGCCTATCACATGCAAATTATGCAGGGGACAACTGTCCATCGCAGGGAATTCATTGGTGGATATTGTTGTTCGAGTAACGAACCTAGCAGGCTTGCATGTTAAAAGAATATTCTTCCCAGGCTGCAACAGTTCTACTTTGAATGCCTTTTGTCCGAACTGAGTGCACCAAGGAAAGGAAAACAGCCTGGAAGTCGTGAAAAACAGCCAAGACTGGTATGTCCACATTTGTCATGATTTAGAACAAGTGAATTGGTATTTACGTTCAATGGGAAGGCTTTTCAGTCACAAATATGGAATACATATTGTAATACATGTAAGTATGAGTTTACTATTGTAATAAGTATGAGTTTACTAAATGAAAACAATTACCATGTGTACCACGAAGCATGTTAAGTTATTTCTTGGCCAATAATTGACAATTAAACATGTTTCTTTACAGTCAAAATACATCAATAAATATCATTCTCATGAGCCATTTGTTTATTTCCAGGTAACAGCCCATGAAGTTCCTGGGGAAGAAAATCAGGCATCAGTGGCAGGATGAGGACACACAAGAATTAGAGTGGTATATAGGTATGTGTCATATATTATAATACTCATAGCATGTATATTATGAACTAGGCTACAACCCAACAACAAATTCCCAGCAGTTTTATTTGTGCTTCGAAAATCCTTGACTTGACTGAGATAACAAAGAACAGCCTGTTTGTGCAAAGCCATATGACTCCCGCTGATCAGCTATTGGTTCATATATTTTCACTTTGTCCAATTTCTTAACTGGGAGAGTAATTTAACTATCGATAACTCACATTAGTTTATACATATGTACTATATTTTTCCAGTTTTCAAAGGTATTTTAGAATAATGTTTAATTTGGTAAAAAATACATGACAATTATTCCAGCTTTCACCAGTTCAAATATTCTCCTAGGTTAAAAGATAGGGCAAATGGAACTTATATGAACCAGTAACTGATCGGCTGAAGTCACTTGGTTACTGCACAGATAGGCTCTCCTTTTGTTCTCCCAATAATGTGCAAGTCACGGATTTCCTGGATATCATCAACTCCTTGGCGACGAGACAGCTGACAATGTTAATTTCAGCCATTTATTAAATTGATTGTTCAAGTGAGCCATTCAACTCATTGGTATTCGTCTTTATTGGTATTCTTCTATTGGTATTCTTCTAATAACACACCCAACAGTATACATACGTTTCGTACATTCCTGTATGCCTTACCTCTGAGAGTTTTAAATTAATTGCCAGAGATATACAACGATCTGTCTGTATAATCGTCCAGTGAACATAATCGGAACATCGATAGACCGACTTTCTTGATACAAGCGTCTAGTCCGTCATTCATAATTCAGCCGTCGTCCATTAAAGAATATCCGCGTCCATAATCCAAAGAGCTATTCCACATCCATATAACAGTATTAGCACCAAATTCAAAAACACAATCATAGTATACGTAAACATATGCTAGTTTCCTGCAAGAGAGAAGCGGTCAACAGTTTTCAATGATGCCGACAAGACATCACGATGTTCCAAAAATATAAAATCCGTATCGCTGATCAGTATTCTTAATCCATATTAATCGTTGTAAAGTCGTTATCTAGAGAATGATGTATCTCAGTCACGCTTTGATTGTGACTGTTCATATGATCACCATGAGGATCTTGAAGTGCATAGGTTCATACGGCCCCTAGCCCCGGGTTAAGCGGAATTATACACAAGTTACGAAACGTAACGTCATAGATCTTGCACGCTACGTTCGTATTTTACTATCAGCATGCGATATGTATCGCCAAATTTTAGAAACTTTGAGTGGAGGCGCTTGGAGGAATAGCCCTGTTTTATAAGTTTCTGCAACAATGCTTTGTGACGTTGATTGAAATCGTCACATTTAACACAGGATCTAGCAAATGCTACTAAGCGAGATATGTATACGCCATATGCAGGTCCCACTGGAATATTACTGTCCAGAAAGGGATAGTTTACGATGTCGAAATTGTAATCATTTCTTTTGTCATAAAGTCGACGAGAGAGAATGCCCGCTTCATTTCTGTAGAGATATAGATCTAAATATGATGTGACTGTAGGGCTATCTGTAGTTTCCTTCAAATCCAGTGAAGGTGGATGTATATCCTTCACTGCGTCATATATATAGCGATTATCCACAGCGAGAAGATCGTCTATATAGCGTTTGGTGAATGAGAAGGAACGGGCTTTGAATGGATCGGTTTTTTTCAAAGCGCCTGCATATAGCCATATTCATAAGAGAACAGATACAGGTCACCCAACAGGGGTGCGCAATTAGTACCCATTGGAATACCTATATGCTGCTGATATATTGTGTTGCCAAATTTCACATAGATATTTTTAATGGGGAATTCAAGCAACTCTAAAAACAAAGAAACATCCCATGTATGTAGTAGAGCTGAAGAATGCTTTATGGCTTCCAACATTAATATATCTACGATCAGTTTTCTTGAACACAGATATTATTAATGAACTTAGACGGTCAATAAGGTCCTGATGAGGGATTGTAGTATAGAGAGTCGAGAAATCCCATGTGGATACATGTCTGTACGGTATGTGACCTTTAGCATCAAGTTCTTCCGTAAGACATTTTGAGTTTTTTAATATCCACATACACTCAACGCCAGAGTTTTTAGAAATAATGGCGCAATACCTTTCCCAAAATGTTTTTACCTCCTGAAGAGCCCTCGTCAATAGGGTTGAAAGAAGCTTGGTGGTGCAGCTTCTAGAACCAGCTATGAATCTAGTTTTGTATGGTGACTTATGCATTTTGGGAGTCCAGTATACTTTTGGTATGTCGTTATGATTGGTTGGAAGAAAAATACCTCTTTGTTAAATTATAAAGGTGTATTGTTCAATTTGCCCATTTCATACATTATGTTCCACAAACACAAGTGTCATGAATAACCCACAGGCATGACCGTGCTAAAAAGACCTAATTTTTAATGTCATAATTTCCGTTACAAGAATGGAAAATGAACATCTGTTTGATAGTTATTATTTACTGTACAAACTCTGTTTCATGCCTGACCATTTCTCTTAAATATAAATGCCTCATTTTCAGACTGTGTTGAGTTGGCATCAGACCACTAAAAAAATAGTCCCTTTAAGCAACCTCTGCCAGAGAAGTGAATTGATTTTGATATTTTTTCATGTCTCTGTCGCGACGAATAATTAAAGACCAGTGGTAGTTGTTTGGAGTATGATATGTGTTAGGTTTAGCTACGAGTTTGATTTGATCCCAGGATCTAATAAGGTGTTGCTCAGCGGGATTATTTGGGTGTCTGTGCACCGCTTCATCAAAGCAGAGAAAAAGACCGAAAGTATGGCGTCAAGTATGTAAGTCTAGACTCAATTACGTGAACATTGCCGCCAATGTAAATCTTTAGTGGTCTGTAACCAGTTACTGTTATGATCACATCAAGGGTCATAACTCTTTCAATCAGGGGCTGTAACTCCAGACTGTTGGAACGTAGAGAAAGGGCTAGCTTGGCAGTTGGCAAGGATTTGCAGGAAGTAGTAACTGGCGGTCAGTTTGGTTTTAAACAGATCAGAACGTGCAATAGCTAAACTTTAACTGGCATCTGTGTTTTATTGGAACTCTTTATCATTTCATGGGACATCATTGGGCTTCAGATACAACTTCTTCTGTGTACTTCTTCTTAATTTAATTACGAAGGTGAGTTACAAGCGCCCCAAAATTCACCTTATTTTACTAACTTTTTACATTTATCCAAGTCTTACTTGCGTATAGTATGTTTGTGTTTAACGATAATATAAATATTATTTCCTGTAAATCTGACATTGATGTGTCAAGTGTCATTGATGTGTCAAGTGTCATTGATGTGTCAAGTGTCATTGATGTGTCAAGTGTCATTGATGTGTCAAGTGTCATTGATGTGTCAAGTGTCATTGATGTGTCAAGTGTCATTGATGTGTCAAGTGTCATTGATGTGTCAAGTGACATTGATGTGTCAAGTGTCATTGATGTGTCAAGTGACATTGATGTGTCAAGTGTCATTGATGTGTCAAGTGTCATTGATGTGTCAAGTGTCATTGATGTGTCAAGTGTCATTGATGTGTCAAGTGTCATTGATGTGTCAAGTGTCATTGATGTGTCAAGTGTCATTGATGTGTCAAGTGTCATTGATGTGTCAAGTGTCATTGATGTGTCAAGTGTCATTGATGTGTCAAGTGTCATTGATGTGTCAAGTGACATTGATGTGTCAAGTGTCATTGATGTGTCAAGTGTCATTGATGTGTCAAGTGTCATTGATGTGTCAAGTGTCATTGATGTGTCAAGTGTCATTGATGTGTCAAGTGTCATTGATGTGTCAAGTGTCATTGATGTGTCAAGTGTCATTGATGTGTCAAGTGTCATTGATGTGTCAAGTGTCATTGATGTGTCAAGTGTCATTGATGTGTCAAGTGTCATTGATGTGTCAAGTGTCATTGATGTGTCAAGTGTCATTGATGTGTCAAGTATTTTTTCTGGGCATCCAATTTTCCTGAAGACTGAGGAATGGCTGACTCTTATTGTACATGCCCCTTAAGTTAACCAAATATAATGCAAATATCAGTCCAGACCACCAGTCATTCTTATTTATTTGTTGTGCTTGAGGCGCAGCCTTAAACGAAATCCGCTGTTCCTATAGGTAACACGCAAATTTTGATGGTAAATGATCATATCTTCAGATCTAACGATTGTGTTTGCCTTTTTTATGATTTGTGCAAAAAAATGGAAATGGATCCTCAACTGAATGACATATTTGATGCCACCCATACTGCCGAAACCATCTCCTGATTGATGTGATGCAAATTATATCAATTATTCACATTGTACCAACCATAACTATCAACAGCAATGTCTCGGTGGTAATTCGTAAATGTCTCACGAAGGAAAGAAACCTTAATTAAGCGCTGCAGAGAGGCATTCTGGTAAGAGTGCTACATTAAAGGTAGAGTATGGACACAACTGGCTCATCAGACTTAAGACAATTGTTCGACAAAAATTGGTCAAGCTTGTATATACTATCCAGTTCTCTCTCGCAGCACGGTTGTGTATTTCTATTTTAGAAAGACTCGTTCCCCGCAAGCACTTTGGTAAAACGGAAGTTATTTAAGAAATCTTTCCTCAAACGCTCTTGAAACTAGACACTCAAAGATACGAATATTTTCTGCAATATGAAGTCCTAGTAATGAAGGTCATTTTCAGGAATAAATGTTGGATTATTCCTTCATTTTGCAACATCATTCCAAGGGACATCAAATCCTATTTGTGATAATTTTAGCAACCAGTTGCTATTGATAAGGGTTTCTCGGATATTAGTTCGCTCTTTATAACTAAGGGATCCCAACAGATATGGAAGTATTACAATCGGCATCTCTCTGGTTATTGCTGTCGTTCCAAGAGTTCCGGTAATTGCTTGATATTAACATTTGAATCCTTCCACCGATGCACAAATCCTTTAACCTTGACAATAAGTCCTCTCCGGGACATCACGGGTTAAATTCACGAGTCCATAGAAATTTCCATGCAGTGCCATAGTCAGCTATTTGGTGATTCCAACCGGAAAGCAAATACTCAGCCTTTTCGCCATCACTGAATAAGTCTCCTGTCGCCAAATTGTACATATATTGATAGATTGATTCACCGGTGAGTGAATTTGAAGTGAAGTCTCTCCTGCGAGTTCAAATATCATCTAAACGAATACTGACAAATCACAGTTTAAAAAATTCTCAACGATATGATGTCAAATTTCTAAAGGACTTCACTCCTCAGGGTGACCCGACAGTTACCTTTTCTGAGCTCAGTCCTGTTGAACCGTTTCCGATAAAAAAATGTACGCCACCATTTTGGTCCTTGAAATAACTGGCACATGTAGTTAGTATATTCACATTGATATAGAGCACTTTAGCAAGATTGATCATAAGGCCATTCTAATGTACGGCATATCACATTGGGCACACCGGTTCTCCGGGCTGACCGGGTGCTGTACTGGCTGAGCTGATCAGTGTCCAGGATAATAGGAACCGTGGACACTCTCGTGTTTTGGCACATTTAGGCACTGTCGTGATGTGGCTGAAAAATTGTTAAAAACGACATTAAATCCTACTCACTCACTCCTATGCCGGCATGTTCCGCACGACTGGCAAAAGGGTCATTCATTCAGTGTTGCATCTAATTAATCAATCAATACATATCGCTTTAGCCCAGTTAATACTTGGATGGGTGACCGGGTGTTGTACTGGTTGCACTGATCGGTGTTGAGGATAATAGGAATTGATGGCGCTCTCGTTTCCTGGCACATGTTGACAACGTCTACATTGATGAAAACTAGTTTGAATTCCTACTATTCACTCACTCCTTTAAACATATCGCAGATGATTTGAAACGATGTCAAAATAGATCTATGTCGAAAAGTGTCAGGTGAACTAAACATAAGAATGGTTTTCCAAAATAATTTCACTTTGTGTTACAAAGGGCATGTTAAACACTACAATCGGTCCGGTAAACCGTCAGATGAACATGGTCTCTCTGACCAAAAAATATCTGGTACAGACGTGACCGACCATATCATCCATGGTTGAACAATCCCTTTGACCACATTTGTCATAGTCAAGATGTGTGTAATTCGATCATGAAATACATTATCAGCGCCACCTTATCCTGTTGACAGTGTAACACTTCAAAATGGCTTTTTAAACACTCCAAAAGGAGCTGTTTTTGAAGACTATGTATTGTACTCAGTGGCTTAACATAAAACAAATATCAAGAGGGATATACGTAAATCTTGACGGAAATAGGACTCAAGTGTGAAGAAAGTCTGTAGAATTCTCGAGATAAACAACTAACAGTATCCGAGATACTAGTGAATTCCAATATTTATGAAATTGGCTACACTTATGGTCTGCAAACAGCTATAGACTACTGCATTCTTTCCAGGTATTTTCACATTGGTATCTAGGCGGCAAGCTACCGCATGATTTTGTGGCTGGTCAGATATTAATTATGATACGATAATTAATAGATAGAACTTAAGTTGAGGGCGTTATCCGTCTTACTGTCCGTTCGTTCGTCCATGTCCAGTGTTATCACGATCGGACTATGGTCAGGCGCTCCAAATTCGCAAGACAGTTGCAATGGCAATGGGTCAGAAACCGATTGAAATTACGAATATCGACCTATCTTTTAGGTTAAATTACACAATAACAGATACATTTGATGGTACTAGCATGATATCTTTAAATATTATAGATAGCCTGTCTAAATTGTTACACAGTTTCAATATCGACCAGATTTCATTCAAGATGACTGACTTTGGTCTTTTTTTTTGACGGTCAAATAATACATTTGGGTTTCACATCTGTTGAATAATTAGAGCTATATTTTCCAAATCCATGCTACAAAGGGCTTGCTCAACGGAGTCCTGGTAAAACAAATTATACATGTAGCTATAACCTCAGTTAAACGAAACAAGAAAAGGGTGGTAGAACTGAAAAGAAGCCGTATGACCCCACAGGCAAGTATGCTGGCTGCATATTTCAAAAACATCACAAGAAGCAAAGATGTATGCCAGCCACGCTTTTATTGTGGATGTTCCGGTGAACGCCTTGAATGATATACCCACCCGAACCTTAGCACCGGCTTGAGCGGTATTAGATATAAACATTTCAGGGCGATGTCATCTCATGAAAAATGATGAACTATGTGACCATCAGATAGGAGAAACGGCCCAAATGAGGGAGTATTAATAAAATACAAGTGGTCACAAACGTATGGGCTAATACTCCTGGTTTCAGATCATGGTGAAAATAGTGGAAGTCTCCATTATTTGAAGTTGCAAATAGCTGTATCATGTGAACCACAATAAGGCCAGACTGGCATTGCTACCACAAGAAGTGATGGAAAAACGTTTCCCGTTGTTAATAATTATGAAACTATTTTATAAACTATTATAAACTTATAAATTGAAGAAAAAAACACACTGATGCAAATCCACTAATTTTTTGTAACAGAATTGAAACTATTTAATATAGATATATCTATTTATATCATGTATTTTGGGATCTTGACTGACATTCTGGTCCCACCAAAACATCTGTGTATTGACTAAATTAATCTCTTCCCGAAGAAGAGTTCCAATGTTTTCAGCACTGGAATGTTACCAAAATCATCCGTATTCAACCATGACTTATATAATCAGCTTCATCGGGAGAGTCATGGTCAAACAAATCATGGTCGTTTCGACAATGTCTAATGTGTTTGGCTTAACCATCGAAGTATTGGTCAAGCCGACCCCTCATCACATACTCCGCCACAACTGATCCATGGAACCATTTTTGTTCGGCCAAACCGATCATATAATTATATCAGTGTTATTCACGCCGCATATTAATTGTATATTAATTTAGTGATAACTGTAATTCAATATTATTTATCTGATTATAATAAATACCTGTATATGTGCTTGCATCTGCGTAAAGATATTAGTAATACAGACGTCTAGCCCGTCAGTCAATATTCAGTCGTCC
This sequence comes from Hanleya hanleyi, assembly GCA_036873755.1. Taxonomy (NCBI): domain Eukaryota; kingdom Metazoa; phylum Mollusca; class Polyplacophora; order Lepidopleurida; family Hanleyidae; genus Hanleya; species Hanleya hanleyi. The sequence continues at coordinate 128,049 of JAVTVY010037778.1, forward strand.
TTTGAAGAATTTCCGTTTCCATAATCCAAAGTGTCATGGAATTGTAATCTATTATTAGACGTTCGCGGGGTTTATTACGTCGAAGTCGTAACCGATTTAATCGCAAGTAAATGTCGATTAGCATTGCAAATGGTCGATACACGAACAAACCCGGATAAAGCGAGTAACTGGGCCACAGCGCCATCTGCCCATACATCATCAGACCCGGATGACGCGAGTAGTTAGACCATAGCGCCATCTGCATATAGGCTGTCATGATATTGTAGTTTACTATTAGACACTGTCGATGTTTCTGAAAGCTTATTGTAATTGTAGATGGGTCAGATCATACGTCAATGCTGTATGTTCTAGTAGCTTCTTGATTTGTGGAAAGGTCTGGAATTTCTCATAGAGTATAAATAGCCTAACATTCAGTGATCGAGAAGGGAATTCAAACTGGCTTTATGCGGGTGCATTATACTGTATTACCTTTGTTGCGGACTGTTTGATTGTATACTCCTGTGAATTGACTTTTGGCTGCGTTGTAATCTACGTGATTGAACTGTCGGAGATTGGACATTTACTGGAACTGTAAACAGCTGAGCGGTGTTGGACTATCAAAATACAGAAACGCGATTTCTGCGCGTTGGCACGGACTGTGGAAAGATTTGTGCACGTTAGTACGGACTGTGAAATATACACCGGTATAGCATTGAACAGTAAGACTATATTTCCCATTTATTTGTTGTATTAACCTTACTTAATTTGCATATGATTTTAGTATTGTAAATAAATATTTGATTGTTAGTCCTTGACTTCACAAAAGTTTTCTGTTACGTTTTTCCTATTATCGTTTATGACGTAACAAAAGACCTAATTGATATAACAGCATGAGCACCAAATTCAAAGATAACAATCATACATAAACAGGCTAGTTTTCTATAAGAAAGAACCGGTCAACAATTTTCAATGATGCTGGCAAGACATCATGATGTTTCAAAAAAATATTAAATCCGTACCCCTGATCGGTATTCTTAATCCATATGATTTTCCTTGGAATGTCGTCATCTAGATAATGATGTATCTCAGTCACGCTTTAATTGTAACTGTTCATATGAACACCACGAGGATCTTAAAGTACGAGTGCATACAGCCACTAGGCAAGAGCAGAATTAGACACAAGATACGAAACGTAACACCATAGATCTTGTACGCTACGCTCGTATTTTACTATCAGCATATGATATGTATCTGCAAGTTTGAGTGGAGACACTTGGTGGTATAAGTTTCGGTCATAATGTTTTGTGACGTTGATTAAAAAACACTCTGGTTGTCTGCTAATTTACGCAGTTCGTTTGCAAACTTCGTACATCACGTCTACCCAGAATATTTCATTGTATACTCTGATATATATTTTGGACATCTCTGAGAATTTCCCAGCAAACAATTTCCGTCCACGTATGATTCTATTTATATGAATATATGACCTATCTATATGGTAATATTAAGGACCAGACATATTTTCATATCCTACATTCAGGGTTTTTTTCCACAGGATAAAATCAAACTCAACATGACGCTGGTGGTGGAAAAAAGATGCCTGACGTACTGACAAGAAGACATATGACCCCTCAGGCAAACTGACTGCATTTTGCTAAAAACGTCACAAGAACCAACATGTGATTCCTATGATGGTTTGTATCCCGGTCACGCTTACTCATAACTCACTTAACACGCTACAAGAGAGTGCGTTGGTCGGTTTTGTGACCAGTAGGTCATGATCGGTCTTTTCCCCTATCACCTCATAACATCAGCATTCTGAAAGATATTAAGGATGTGGTCCGGGATATAGGTATATGATGATGATTATCTCTATATATCATAATGTCTACTGGTCGTATATGCTCCCGACTTCTAGATTAACCACACATGAGTGCATTTTTAAGGCTTCATTAGAATTTTTATACTTCTAATCTAATATTGCTTCAGGCAAATCTGATTTAGGTCCAATGGGGACAGGGTTATTAAGTCAATTAACAATTAACGCTGTCTGTCCATCTATAAAAGGACGGTCAATTCCTGTAATATTTGTTGGAAATTTTCAAGTCCTGTACGACCTCAAAATGAAATATCTCGTAGCGCAGTTCGCCCTGGTAGCCTTCGCTATCTTTCTGTCTTCCACTGAAGCTTGGAACGGTAGAAACAAACGTGGTAGTAGCAGTGAGAGTAGGAGGAGTGAGAGTAGCAGGAGTGATAGTAGCAGCAGTAAGAGTATCAGGAGTGATAGTAGTAGGAGGAGTGAGAGTAGCAGGAGTGATAGTAGCAGCGGCAAGAGTAGCGGGAGTGATAGTAGCAGCAGTAAGAGTATCAGGAGTGATAGTAGTAGGAGGAGTGAGAGTAGCAGGAGTGATAGTAGCAGCGGCAAGAGTAGCGGGAGTGATAGTAGCAGCAGTAAGAGTATCAGCAGTGATAGTAGTAGGAGGAGTGAGAGTAGCAGGAGTGATAGTAGCAGCGGCAAGAGTAGCGGGAGTGATAGTAGCAGCAGTGATAGTAGTAGGAGGAGTGAGAGTAGCAGGAGTGATAGTAGCAGCGGCAAGAGTAGCGGGAGTGATAGTAGCAGCAGTAAGAGTATCAGCAGTGATAGTAGTAGGAGGAGTGAGAGTAGCAGGAGTGATAGTAGCAGCGGCAAGAGTAGTGGGAGTGATAGTAGCAGCAGTAAGAGTATCAGCAGTGATAGTAGTAGGAGGAGTGAGAGTAGCAGGAGTGATAGTAGCAGCGGCAAGAGTAGCGGGAGTGATAGTAGCAGCAGTAAGAGTATCAGCAGTGATAGTAGTAGGAGTGAGAGTAGCAGGAGTGATAGTAGCAGCGGCAAGAGTAGCGGGAGTGATAGTAGCAGCAGTAAGAGTATCAGCAGTGATAGTAGTTGGAGGAGTGAGTAGCAGGAGTGATAGTAGCAGCGGCAAGAGTAGCCAGGAGTGATAGTAGCAATGATGATAGTAGTAGAGTGTGAGAGTAGGGGGTGATAGATAGCGGCAAGAGTAGCAGGAGTGATAGTAGCAGGCAGTGATAGCAGTAGGAGGAGTGGAGAGTAGCAGGAGTGATAGTAGCAGCGGCAAGGTAGCAGGAGTGATAGTAGCAGCAGTGATAGTAGTAGGAGGGAGAGTAGCAGGAGTGATAGTAGCAGCGGCAAGAGTAGCAGGAGTGATAGTAGCAGCAGTGATAGTAGTAGGAGAAGTGAGAGTAGCAGGAGTGATAGTAGCAGCGGCAAGAGTAGCAGGAGTGATAGTAGCAGCAGTGATAGTAGTAGGAGGAGTGAGAGTAGCAGGAGTGATAGTAGCAGCGGCAAGAGTAGCAGGAGTGATAGTAGCAGCAGTGATAGTAGTAGGAGGAGTGAGAGTAGCAGGAGTGATAGTAGCAGCGGCAAGAGTAGCAGGAGTGATAGTAGCAGCAGTGATAGTAGTAGGAGGAGTGAGAGTAGCAGGAGTGATAGTAGCAGCAGTAAGAGTATCAGCAGTGATAGTAGTAGGAGGAGTGAGAGTAGCAGGAGTGATAGTAGCAGCGGCAAGAGTAGCAGGAGTGATAGTAGCAGCAGTGATAGTAGTAGGAGGAGTGAGAGTAGCAGGAGTGATAGTAGCAGCGGCAAGAGTAGCAGGAGTGATAGTAGCAGCGGCAAGAGTAGCGGGAGTGATAGTAGCAGCAGTAAGAGTATCAGCAGTGATAGTAGTAGGAGGAGTGAGAGTAGCAGGAGTGATAGTAGCAGCGGCAAGAGTAGCGGGAGTGATAGTAGCAGCAGTAAGAGTATCAGCAGTGATAGTAGTAGGAGTGAGAGTAGCAGGAGTGATAGTAGCAGCGGCAAGAGTAGCGGGAGTGATAGTAGCAGCGGCAAGAGTAGCGGGAGTGATAGTAGCAGCGGCAAGAGTAGCGGGAGTGATAGTAGCAGCAGTAAGAGTATCAGCAGTGATAGTAGTAGGAGTGAGAGTAGCAGGAGTGATAGTAGCAGCGGCAAGAGTAGCGGGAGTGATAGTAGCAGCGGCAAGAGTAGCAGGAGTGATAGTAGCAGCGGCAAGAGTAGCAGGAGTGATAGTAGCAGCGGCAAGAGTAGCAGGAGTGATAGTAGCAGCGGCAAGAGTAGCGGGAGTGATAGTAGCAGCAGTAAGAGTAACAGCGGTGGAAGTAGCAGCGGTAAGAGTAACAGCGGTGGGAGTAGCAGGAGTGAGAGAAGTAGCAGTGAAAGTAGCAGTTCGGAATCTGGACCTCAACCTGAACCTGAACCTGAAGACATGTGTATGTTTTTTTCTTTCACTAAACTTGAGCAGAAGTCATAGCTTCACGTTCCGTGGTTTCTACCTATCTCCTTATTAGTTATAATAAGTAAACTCAAGTAATCGAGTTATATAGATTTAATTGATTAGTTTATGTTTCTGCTTACTACAAAAGAATTATTGGAATTTAAATTACATTGTTTGTGAAAATGTTGCTTTATATTTTCGTCGAGAATATTTGAACTTTTTTATTCTTGAAATACACACCCAAATTTTTCTCCGCCTGTAATATCCCATTCGAAAAATGTTTTTTAAGTTTACCGTATCATAATACGTATATTCATCAAAAATAAAATAATAATATTTGCAAGATTATCTCGATTTTAAATACATTTAAATCCGTGTTTCAAATACATATTCGCGCTCCAATCTTAAGAGTGTATATCCTGGATGTCTTACCATCCAGGAAACCATATTTAAAAGCTCAGTTTCCGCGTGCAGAACTATTTTCTCGTCATCTTTTTTCGCCAAGCTATAAAGTTACTTATTTATTCTGATAAAAGGCAATACAAAGCCTTAAACGAATTAGGAAACTTAAAGCATGCAGAGACCCCTCTTCCCAATCAGATGAATTCACGTTATGCTAATGGTGTGATGGAACGATGGTGTAATGTGTTGGAGTGATCAGTGTGACAACGTATCGTACTCCAAATTGGGAAAGTGGATCTACATGTAAGAGGGAAACTCGTCTGCTCATCGTCTACTCGATCGCTAACTTCCAAATTCCCCACATACCGCAACCGTACAGCACATGCACTAATTTGGTGTACGTTGTCACACAGTTGCGATAGGGTGATGAAACGATGGAGTAATGAACCGACAGAGTGACCATGGCTTGTATCTCTTATGAGGTCACCTGAAGTTTCAATGAATTTCGTTCGTTTTTTTCTAAAACCTTGTTTTAGATGAAGCGCAGAGGATCAAAATCTTATCAAAATAAGATGCCGGAAACTTTGAAACGATGGACAATTAATCGTTCACCATGTTCAAAACAAATTCCACCGCGGTTAATTTCTGACTTTTTGAAAAACAAGTTTTTCTATTTCATTCCCTTTTTGTAAGTTTTAGTTTAGCTGCGTTTTCTTCCAACTTTTCTTTTCTCAATTTTCTCCCTATAATTTCGCGTCCCGGCCTGAAGTCTTCTGTGTTTCAAGAATGTTTTCAGTGTTTCGTCTAGTGATTCATCTAATATAAGGTTAAAATTGTAAGAAAATGTAGACCGGAACAGGAAACAAGAAGAAAATTCAATGAAATTAGTCGATTTCATGAAAAATACAAAAATACCTCAGAAATTAACAAAAAACGAGAGATCCTGAAGGATCTTGGCGCCCACCATTGTCCGATAATTGTAAGCTAATGACTAGAGGATTTTTTTGTCCATTGTTACTAAGAACAGACGATTGATTTGTAATTTTGTTTACAGAATTTCGAATCTGAGCGAAAAAGATCGAAAAAAGCCACTGAAAAACACCAAGATATAATCTAAGTTTCAGGAGTTTCAAGATTTCTAGAAATTTTACTTATTTAGGTTGTTATAATACAAGAGAAATGAGCAAAGTTAGTCTGAAAGTGAATGCACATGTACGGAGGATCCTTCGCCTTTGTTTTGTAGTATTTTTTTTTATTCATTTTTTTGCACGTGTCATCATTGGGTACTGGAAGCGAAGACCAATCTCTTTGACACTTTGGCATGAGCTATGAAACACACTTAAGATTTTATAATTAGCAACGAATGCTAATTCTGTTCTGTTTATTGGGCTATTTTGAGATATCTCTTTTAAGATACCATGCTAGAAAATAGTAAGATGGTACAATGCGCAATACTGAAGGGATCCTGTCCGCGCAGTAATGTTGAAACTTCAAAAGTGCCTGAATCCTGATTATCTCCCTTGGATCAAAACATGCAGTAGTCTACAGTTGTCGAGTTGTGACGTTGAGTCACAAGAGTGACGTTCCTTCATATAGCCGACCCGCCGGCAGACGAAAGGATGGAGCAGTTCACTTGCTACAGCATGGACTAAAGAAAGCTGATTTGAAATTTGAAGAAATACATTTTAATTCCGAATTATTTGAACTCCTTGATATGGAAGGTGAAGGTATGGATATTCTCTATAGTCAATATATAGAATATGCCCCACCGTTTGATCCGCCGACTCTTGTGATGCAACGTCACAACTCGAGAATACCGAATTAATTTGAAGCGTAACATGGATTTTCGAATCGACCAAAAAAGGCATCTTGTACTACTAGGTCCCATGTGGGACCTGTGTACCAAATTTCAGAAAGATCCATGAAATATTTCCCTAGAATTCAGGGTAACAATGTTTCAAGGGGAAATTCAAGATGGCCGTCTGTGGCCATATTGGATTTTCGATTCGAACCGAAAAAGGTACCTTGCACAACTAGACCATAAGGGGAACCTGTGTACCAAATTTGAGAAAGATCCATGCAGTACTTCCTGAGAAATCATGATAACAAATTTGCATGGGAAAATCCAAGATGGCCGCCTCTTGCCCATATTGAATTTTCGAATCGGACCAGAAAAGGTATCTTGCACAACTAGATGACAAGGTGAACCTGTGTACCAAATTTAACAAAGATCCATGCAGTAGTTCCTGAGAAATCGCAATAACAAAGTTTCATGGGGGAATCCAAGATGGCCGCCTGGTGGACATATTGGATTTTGGAATCGGACCAAAAAAGGTTTCTTGCACAACTAGACCCCAAGGGGAACATGTGTACCAAATTTGAGAAAGATCCATGCAGTTGTTCCTGAGAAATCGCGATAACAAGGTTTCATGGGAAAATCCAAGATGGCTGCCTGGTGGCCATATTGGATTCCGGAATCAGACCAAAAAAGGTTTCTTGCACAACTAGAGACCAAGGGGAACCTGTGTACCAGATTTGAGAAAGATCCATGAAGTAGTTCCTGAGAAATCGCGATAACAATCTTTCATGGGGGAATCCAAGATGGCTGCCTGGTGGCCATATTGGATTTCGGAATCGGACCAAAAAAGGTTTCTTGCACAACTAGACCCCAAGGGGAACCTGTGTACCAAATTTGAGAAAGATCCATGCAGTAGTTCCTGAGAAATCACGATAACAAGGTTTCATGGGGAAATCCAAGATGGCCGCCTGGTGGACATATTGGATTTTGGAATCGGACCAAAAAAGGTTTCTTGCACAACTAGAGACCAAGGGGAACCTGTGTACCAGATTTGAGAAAGATCCATGAAGTAGTTCCTGAGAAATCGCGATAACAATCTTTCATGGGGGAATCCAAGATGGCTGCCTGGTGGCCATATTGGATTTCGGAATCGGACCAAAAAAGGTTTCTTGCACAACTAGACCCCAAGGGGAACCTGTGTACCAAATTTGAGAAAGATCCATGCAGTAGTTCCTGAGAAATCGCGATAACAAGGTTTCATGGGGAAATCCAAGATGGCTGCCTGGTGGCCATATTGGATTTTCGAATCGGACCAAAAAAGGTATCTTGCACAACTAGACCCCAAGGGGAACCTGTGTACCAAATTTGAGAAAGATCCATGCAGTAGTTTCTGAGAAATCGCGATAACAAGGTTTCATGGGGAAATCCAAGATGGCTGCCTGGTGGCCATATTGGATTTTCGAATCCGACCAAAAAAGGTTTCTTGCACAACTAGACCCCAAGGGGAACCTGTGTCCCAAATTTGAGAAAGATCCATGCAGTAGTTCCTGAAAAATCGCGATAACAAGAATTGTTTACGGACGGACAGACGAACGGACTGACGGACTGACTGACGGACGACGGACGGACGACGGACCACGGACAAAAAGCGATTTGAACAGCCCACCATCTGGTGATGGGCTAAAAATTGACCCTTATTGGCCAAGGTATAGAAATGAGTTGTTATAGATGTATACACGAAGGTATGACAAACACAATTTAAAGTTTCGACACGGGGTGTCGGATCCTTCCATATTTGCTATATTATCATTCTCTTCCCGTTAAAGATTACGGAGAGAAGAAACAAAGATGGTGGTCAAGTCACAGGGTAGACGTGACTTTTTGCGACAGTTAAAGGCAACATTAAAACGGTGGTGAAAAGCGATGTCGGAGTACTGAAAAGAAGTCATATAATCCTACAAACAAATATACCGACTGCACATTTCTAAAAAAAACATCACAAGAAGCAAAAGCGATCCCTGTGATGATTTATATTCCAGCCACGCTGGAACAAGTAGGTAGATCAAAGTGGTGAACGTGAAAAAGCCATAAGTATAGGTTCAAATGAAGAACTGTTTAAACGAGCTGAATCATAAATATGTGTGCAAGGAAGAATTGTGTAAACGACGTGTAATCAGTTATTCCTTGGCACAAATAGTTCCATTCAAGTTCACTGGTCACTATTCAGAGAGAGAGAGAGGGAGAAAGAGACGCCGACAATCCATCAAAAGTCTAAGAATGAAATACAAAACGTATTAAAAAACGGCTCCAAACTATCTATTAAAACTGCCAATCAGAAAAACCGATCGCTTTCAAACAATCCCCAACAAAGTCTCTCACATGAGAAGAAAGAATATTTAACGTCGCCTCTGCAATATTTAGCTATACAACGACGAGCAATATAAGTATGTCAGCAAGGTACGCCAACTATCCTTCAACAATAAAAAAAAATGATGGACAAAACGCTTACAAAATGGACAAAACGCGTCAAAGAACATTAAAATTTATTACCATTATTTATTTACATTAAAATTTATTTAACAAACCAATCGCTCTCAAATAATTTACAATCAAATCTTCTCTCACACGAACAAAATGATCTTCGTTTCACACCCACCTAAGTGTACTGCATTTAGACAACATCGTTTTCCATGCAGATGTAATGCGTTCGGATAATTAAAGTGTACTACACTCAAACATCTTTTCAGCCTACATTTCAAGTGGTACTGCATTCCGACTTTCGGTACGCTTCACTCCAAGTGTACCGCATCCAACAATACTTTCTGTAAGCCTCACTTCAAAATGAACTGCATTCAGCCACAGTTCACTGCATTCATGTTCTGAGTTTAGTCAATAGCTTCTGTAAGCTTCACTTTAAGTGTACTGGTCCAGACAATACCTTCCATTTTTAACCGCTTCATAAGAAAACTGGTCAGCCCAGCCGTCCATGCAGTGGGCCTCGAGAGAGTCGGTGGTCTAGGGATTCATATTGGATGGAGCGAGTGAGATCTAACCAATATAATGGTTCTAGTGTAATGCGAGGGTGGTGGCCTTTTCTTTTAATAATTTCAGGTACGAATTATATAAGTGACTCGGTTTTCCATATCGCTGTACGGTTCATTGCTCCATCGCCCCGCTTCATCAATCCATCGCGTTGCATCGTCAAGTTACATTAATGAATATTAGTCGATGGATGAAGCCATGCTCCCTCTATTACAAAAAATAATAATGATAACAAAAATAACAATGGCTTCATAACACAGCAGCAGAATAGTTGACATATTGAACTTCGGGCCCTTGCTGAATAGGTAAATCACAGAAGGGATTGCTTATGACATGTACATGTGATGGTGCTTATGACATGTACATGTGATGGTGCTTATGACATGTACATGTGATGGTGCTTATGACATGTACATGTGATGGTGCTTATGACATGTACATGTGATGGTGCTTATGACATGTACATGTGATGGTGCTTATGACATGTACATGTGATGGTGTATGACGGTTTCATCCAATAGAATTGAAGATGCTGGGGTAAATGTAGAAATGGACAAGGCTTAAACGGCCCGGTGAAATATTTACCCTGAGTGATGGGGTGAGCGATGATTATTACCATGCTGAAACTTATTACCATGAAGGAATGATATTTGGTATGGCGTTTTGGCCGCCACTGAGCATATATACAGATGAAATGATTTTTAAGAGAGAAAGAAAAGAAAGAATGACGACCAATTTATTCTTTCTCTCTCAAAAATCATTTCATATGTATATATGCTCAGTGGGCGGGCTATACGCCATACCAAATACCATTTCTTTATTATAAAGCTGGTATCGCACATTGCAACATCGAGAGAGAAGGTTGGTCATCACAGGGAAAGTCCACGGGTGTAATATCTATGGGCCGTCATAGCTCAGCCGGTAGAACACCGGCGCGTTGAGCCGGGGTCGTGGGTTCGAATCCCGCTGACGACCAATTAATTCTTTCTCTCTCAAAATCATTTCATACTTATTACCATGGTTACACTTATTATGATTATTACATTAAACATCGTGTGTAGCCTCCTAAACAGACGGTGTATATCTGACAGTAGAAGGTGTACAATCTGTTGTCATGAGAATATACTCACTAGTTGAAAATCCTGCCTCTTGTTAGTCAGACAGTGAAGTGATGAGGTGGCGAGATATCGATCTCCAAAAAAGATGTTGCAAACTACGTAACAAAGGTGCAGGTTACGACGAATTCCATTTTGTCACAAAGTAAAGAAAAATTTGTAAATCAAAGAAAAAAATGATTGAATTCATCCAAGAGAGGAATCAATTAGATAGGCATCTAAATAGTCTAACTAACTTGAACATAACACATAAAGGTGGTGGAAAAGGACTCTTATCGCCTGTTGATCTATCCTAAGATTGTATCGTCCTTGAATTATTCATCTTATGGGTGCCTCGCCTCAAGCTATAATCATGTAACGATGGAAGTCCTTCATGACCCTGTGCGTAAGGCGTGAAGATGCACAAAATAGATACAACATAATTGCCCTACTCTCATATAAATGTATACAGTCTCCGTCAGAATGGTTGTTTCATCGAGAAAAATTCTAACTTTGACGGATAAAAACATTTCTGGTGAAGTTGATTGGATCTATGAATAATTTCCCGTGAATTCGTGAATTTTTGTACTTTGCAATCTACATGCATTGGAACCATTTGTAGTGTGCCAACATAATTACCCTACCTTTAATCTAGTCAACAAGTTGAACAAGTGATAATGTTTGCCTTTTTGACCCCATAATAAATCACTAAAACAACATACTGTTGTATTATTTGGAGATAATATGGTGAAATTTCCATGCTGTTACCTAATACCGTTACAGCGATATATTACCGTCAGTGAAAGGAAAACTGGGCTCATAATAATTCACGTCACTCGTTAACTTGTCATATGACAGTGCTCTTGATCTCAGCTTGTGGATGACAGCTTCGCCTCAGTCACAACTGCTCGGCCGATTCTGCCGAGATCATCTGACTTTGTGCATTAATGGTGGAGGGATTTTATCAGAAACGGACGTGTTGCGCAGCACATATCAAAGGTTGTGGATCCTCTCACATATACCTTTGGGTATACTCAGAAGATTAAGATACAATATTCTCTTGACTTTTTAAGAAAATCCGAAAAGCCTCGTCTACTTTGAAGTGTTTCGCTTGCCTTATAATCGGGAGCAGACCCCCTACGTTTTATGTCTCGCCATGCCCCTGAAGGATACTGTGATTGAAGTAGTTTAAACATGGCTGCCAATATGGATTCCTACCAATGCTGGACGAGTCCGTATATCCTACATATATTATGTTGCCTGTCAATATCACTTATGTCCCTTAATGCTTCAGTTTTGACAGCAACGACAAATATGGCTATGGTTAACGAAACAATTGCGACGCGAGAGACAATGATGGTTGTTACATTCCCCCCCCAGCTGTTTTCAGTCAAGAGAAAGGCTGAAGAAATTTGATGGCTAATATAGTTGCTCGAGTTAGGTTTATTGTTGAATTCTTCAATCAAATTACTCCGTTTAATATTTTTGCTTACAGCGTGCGCCGACGTCCAGGGTCAGGGGTGTGTACAGGACGAACCGATCCTGTTTTCTCTTGCCCCGGAAGCCAAGTCTGTTGCCTTTTCGACCAGAACTGAATATCGGTACTAATGGGTCATTGGTCTCCATTAACATCTTCTCGTCAATTCGCCCCATAACAAAGTGGAGAGGGTATTCGTCAGAGGAAAAATAATTTCTCTTAGTCCTTCTCAACTAGAACTCTCGGACTTGGACTTCGTTGCCAGAATTCTCAAAAAGGAAGGATATTTCGCGTTGATGAAGGCAATATCATCATATTGATGTGTACGGTTTCAGTCGATGAGCTCTGAAAACAGTAATATTTGGGTGAAATTGTTAGTGACTTCAAGAGAGCATAATTCCAACCACCGTCACTAAATATAAAGACGTGTATAGCGCGTCCAAATGAACTATAGAGACGTGAATAATTATGACCAAAGCTCGCAATATTTCTAATTGATGAAGGACGAAATGCCTCGCGATTCACAACTGTGTACAACGGACAGAATATAACAAGCACCGGCACGGCGTACATTATCCAGATGTATTTGGAGGAGGATTGGAGGACATTTTCTCTAGAGAAAAAAACTTAGGAATGTTTTTTTTTTGTCGAAGTATACGTGAATTATAGGCAACGACACGACTGGCAGCCAGCTCAACCCGATTAAAACGAGAGGTATGTATCGTGGATAATAAGATATGAAAACTTCTCTCTCTCTGCCGTATTGGCAGTGTTTTAATATTTGATCAATCGCATGGTCAGTGACAAGGGAGATAGGATTGTTCTTCAGATTTTTTTTTAATCAGATTGGCAATACATCAGTCGTTTATTTTATTTTCGTATGTTTCCAACATTATACAAGCATAAGGGAATGCCCTCTGCAGGAAGAAATCATTGTGACAAGTTCGTATACACAGTGTAATTATAAAAGCATTCTATGCACTCCCTCAGGGGAATGAACTCTGTAAGAAGAAACTATTGTGACAGGTGGGCATACAAAGTGTAATTATACAAGCATTAAAATACTTCTATGCAATCTCTCAGGGGAATGAACTCTGGAGGAAGAAACTATTGTGACAGGTGGACATACAAAGTGTAATTATACGAGCATTAAAATACTTTTATGCACTCTCTCAGGGGAATGAACTCTGTAGGAAAAAAAAACTATTGTGACAGGTGGACATACACATCAAGTGTAATTATACAAGCATTGAAATACTCTCATGCACACTCTCAGGAGAACAAACTCTACAGTAAGAAACTATTGTGACAGGTGGGCATTCAAAGTGTAATAACACAAGTATTAAAATATTTCTATGCACTCTCTCGGGGGAATGAACTCTGCAAGAACAAAGTATTGGGACAGGAGGGCATACAAAGTGTAATTATACAAGCATTAAAATACTTTTATGCACTCTCTCGGGGGAATGAACTCTGCAGGAGGAAAACTATTGTGACAGGTGGGCATACAAAGTGTATTTACACAAGCATTAAAATACTTCTATGCACTCTCGGGGGAATGAACTCTGCAGGAAAAAACTATTGTGACAGGTGGGCATGCAAAGTGTATTTACACAAGCATTAAAATACTTCTATGCACTCTCTCGGGGGAATGAACTCTACAGGAAAAAAAACTATTGTGACAGGTGGGCATGCAAAGTGTATTTACACAAGCATTAAAATACTTCCTATGCACTCTCTCGGGGGAATGAACTCTACAGGAAAAAAAGCTATTGTGACAGGTGGGCATACAAAGTGTAATTATACAAGTAGCAAAATTCTTCTATGCACTCTCTCAGGGGAATGAACTTTGTGACAGGTGGGCATCTTTAGCCAGTAAAGTAAGACATTATGTACGATAAATCTGCTACTGCCTGTACCCTCGGGATCCATCTCCCTATAGTTTCCTCGGAATGCGATAGTCCTCCCTCGGGAACAGGAATATAGATATTCCACTTTGTGATCATACTTCACTCAATAGTTTGACTATGCACTTGATGACCTTTGTCGAAGTGATCACTTCCCAAATGTACTAAAACCCGTTGGTCCGGCTGAGGATGAGGATGAGGATGAGGATCCTTCTTTGATCAAATACAATTGAGGAAAACCAATTGGCTCACTTTTGAATATCATTGTTCACAAGAACAACAAACAGAATCTTTGATAATTGCCTCAGCTCTTATCCAGTTATACTTGTATCAGTTGATTGATATTGTGGGACGAAACTATACCGTACTCAAATTGTCTTGAGTTCCACATATTAGGAAACCATGGTTCAATGATGTCAGTAAAGAAACTAGAAAATCTAGGGGGAAAGCTGAATAGTATTTCCACCGACATAGTACGTCTGCTAGCCCGTAGACCATTCAAACAATACGAACGTGATTAATGGGGGAAAAATATGTTTCTAAGATGACATACGCCGATAACCAAATCCAAGCGTTCATCATCTTAAAGACGGAGGTCGGTTAATAACTGAAAACTAAGTTATTGTTATTCAGGTAAGCGAAACGATGGCTTAAAACTCTTCGTCAGATAATTATGTACCTGAAGGTTTCGCTTGACGTAGGTAAGTTGCAGCCGGAATTAGTCCAGATGAGATTTCACCTTGGCAATTATCCAAACCACCGGTAGATACTTCACTGACACAATTTTAAAAAGCTGATACAAACCAACTGGTGTATCAACAAGCATATAGCCTAATAAGAGCAAAATATGGCTCACAGTATGTTATTTTTCTTATGGTTCCAAAAATGGTGGCAATGTGGCACGAGCTACTATTGTTGTTTCTAAACCTGCGTCGTATCGATTATCAAACAAGAGATCTATATTTACTGCTGTAGTTAAGGCTATTTTTACAGCCTTAGATTGAGCGCTTCTGGCAAAGGAAGACGGTATATTACATTATCAGCCTCTTTATCATCCCTCTAAGCAATACACGACTTGCCGGGCGTCGGAAAGTGGCAGAAAGAAGAGTTATTGCCCCTTTTTCATGAGCAAGATTTCAGGTACAGCAATGTCTTCAACATGGGCCTTGAGAAAATCACCGCAATAAGTTTGTTTATAGTCAGTGTCAGAGGCTGGCAGCGACATGAAATATCACTGAACTGTTCTAGAGTGGAAGAAGTTTGAAGAAATCATATATAAAATCCTCTGAAATAACTTTTTTCCAGCAATTTTCAGTTCGTGTCTATGCTCGTGGTTCGAATTGCACTATGGGAAGATAACATTGTGGTATTGAGAATAGATGTTTAATTCATCCCTCCGTTTTGAGAATCGATCACTTAAGATCCCTCCATTGTAAACAGTCTGGCATTATAGCAATTCAATATCAAAGCAGCGGTTTCATATTGCATTTTGCTGGCTACAAAGCCATGTTGGCATTGCAGGCAATGCTGAAGCTGACAGAGGCAAGAGCAGTCCTAGAAGATACGGTTGGCATCAGTCAGTTGGAACACCGGAAAGAATGTTTAAAATCTTTGGTAAACAGATATGGTATCACTTGTGATTGGCTGTTATTTTTTATAGCGCTAATGACAAAAAATCATTTGTATCTGGTCAGCGCGCGTTCTTCTGAACGCACGCTCTGGCCTAACATATATCTTCCAGGATAAAATAATGTTAAATTAAGACAAGCTTCGTCACCGCAGAAACAGAAACAAAATAATTTTGTTTGCCTCAATGGAACTCTGAAAGCCCGAATTTTTTACCCTGCACTTCAAAGTATATGTGTCTGCTAATTTTTTTAGAGGAGCACTCGTCTGAACGTGGTTACCACTCTACTTCCTTGGTAACTTTTTTACGGGAATAACCCAGTTTATTCTACGCTAGTCAAGTGTAGCGTTAGGAAAATCAGAGTTGAGAGCAAATTTTAGTGAGAGTTGAGGGAGAATGTCATCCAAGTTGAGGGTGCACTCTATAGGTTCTTCTGCTTAGCGGGGAATAGAAAAATGGGTCGGCTCTTTGACCAGTGGTCATATTTTATATATGTAGTTTATGTAATATGTTATACATACAGCCCAAAACTACCACGTACCAAGAACTGGTATATATATTAAGTTAACAAAACAACTGCTCTTAAATAATTGACAATTAAATCTTCTATATTTTCTGAATGATTATGCCATGTTTTCAAAAGACAGAACAGTCCAGGAACTCTAGAATTCCGCTCTCGAAGTGCATCAGTTGTCCTTAAAAGGTATAAACTTGGATTATATTTTTATTACATTACATAAAAATGACGAGAAACCAGTAGGGGACGACGTGCCAGTTTTTCTTTATCGTGAATGGGCCATGGTTTTCACGCCTGGCGCTGTACACAATTTACTTCGGTCACTGTTTAGACGAACTCCGTCATCGATTGGCATAGACCTGTTGGAAGGACCGACAATATCGAATAGGATGGTATTCATGTCCAAAGGAACAGCTACAATAAAAGCGTGGCTGAGATACAAATCGTCATAAGGATCATTTTTGGTACTTTCAGATATGCAATCATGACTTTGTCAGTACAACGGCATCTTTTTCAGCACCTTTATATGTTGCGATTAATTATAAAGTGTAGGCTACCTTGAAATGATATCAGGGGACATTCCTTGGGAACCGTAGAGAGAGCCCTTAAAATTACTTTGATTTTTAGAGTTTCTTTTCCTCGCTTATATTAACCAAAGAAGCGGGGAACATACAAAAAGAGATGACAAAATGTAAAATTATTCGTAATTTTGACTGAATTGTCTTCCAGAAACTTACGTAATGCTGTATAAACTTGAGAAATAAATATCAAGACATCAATATTAAACACTTGCTCCATAATCCTGGGCTGCCGATGGGTTTTATTATGAAAAATATCATATTGGCTGATAAGACCTAACTGAACCATACAGTGCTCGGGTGTTGTACTGGCTGACCTAACTGAACTATACAGTGCTCGGGTGTTGTACTGGCTGACCTAACTGAACCATACAGTGCTCGGGTGTTGTACTGGCTGACCTAACTGAACCATACAGTGCTCGGGTGTTGTACTGGCTGACCTAACTGAACCATACAGTGCTAGGGTGTTGTACTGGCTGACCTAACTGAACCATACAGTGCTCGGGTGTTGTACTGGCTGACCTAACTGAACCATACAGTGCTCGGGTGTTGTACTGGCTGACCTAACTGAACCATACATTGCTCGGGTGTTGTACTGGCTGACCTAACTGAACCATACAGTGCTCGGGTGTTGTACTGGCTGACCTAACTGAACCATACAGTGCTCGGGTGTTGTACTGGCTGACCTAACTGAACCATACAGTGCTAGGGTGTTGTACTGGCTGACCTAACTGAACCATACAGTGCTCGGGTGTTGTACTGGCTGACCTAACTGAACCATACAGTGCTCGGGTGTTGTACTGGCTGACCTAACTGAACCATACAGTGTTCGGGTGTTGTACTGGCTGACCTAACTGAACCATACAGTGCTCGGGTGTTGTACTGGCTGACCTAACTGAACCATACAGTGCTCGGGTGTTGTACTGGCTGACCTAACTGAACCATACAGTGCTCGGGTGTTGTACTGGCTGGGCTGATCAGTGTACATGATAATAGTAACTGTGGACACTCTCGTATCCTGGTACATGTAGGCACCGTAGTGATATTACAACACATATAAGGGAAGTGGGAAGAGGTGCCGACATACTGACAGAGCCACATAACTTCACAGTATAGTCTTCTGGTTAACCTATTCTAAAGCACATACCAAGAAACTAACGATTCGTGATATGTGTTATATCTCATGTACGCTTTTATTGTACCTGTTCATGTGGCAACTTGGATGACATGACCACATGGCCCCTAGCACCAGCATAAGCGGTATTAGATACAAATCTAGAGAGCTATGATGGAAATGCTCTGACAACTCGTATATTTGTAATTGGTGAGCTGTATCGCTGTGACAAATCGTACACGGGATTGGTGAGCTGTATCGTCGTCAGATGAAAATGACGGCATCCAACACAAAAGACTAGTCTGTAAGGCCCGATGTCGGCCCAGCATCAACTTCCCACAGTGCCAACATATATCAAAGACCAAAGCGTTTGTACAGGGGGCGGTCCTCGGGGACGAAACGTCCACCAGCAGAAACTCAACATATACAGGCAAAAATGACCGAAGAAATGTTGAAAACGACGTTAAATCCTACTCACTCACTCACTCACTTGAGCCATACATACTCTCTACTTATATGTCTGTCGAAGGGGAGATAATTCGTGTATGGATCTGCGTATGCGATATCCCTAACTTTACATACAATTATTTCTTTAGGATGAGGCTTTCCTAGTAAAGCACATTACTGATGCTGGATGGGTCATCAGTAGTATAGAAAGTGGATATTGACTCCCATTGACCTACTTTCGTATGGATCACGTGGGAGGGGTGTGGCGATCACGTGATCAAGGCATGTACTGACTTGTTCTGGGTTGTGTAGGTCAAGTGTGATACATGACATCACTTCCGGTAGGCGTGAATCGGGCGTGATTCCTACATCCGGGTTCTTGAATGCATGTACTGGACATCCGGGGACTTGTGACCTTGTTTTACACCCGGGTACTTGGTATAGAAAGGCTATATTGATTCCCATTGACCTACTTTCGAGGAGGTCATGAGGAGGTCACGTGGCGAAAGGTGGCGGGGTTTCCCAGTGGGGGGTTCCCATGGCGGTCAATGTCACTATAGTTCCACAGGTGGCGCCACCAGGGTAACGTCACTTCCGACCTTTGGGGCATGTATTTCTCCGCGGTCTGACGGTAATGCGGTCTGCCTCCGCGGACAGAAAGTAGTCCCCAGACTTCAAATACGCTGCATTGTCCGATTGGGTCGAATGAGATGTCAAAGTGAAGCGCTCCTCCAGGGCCATCCAGTCATGGGTGGGTGTGTGTAAAATTAGGATTTGTCCCGAAAATATAAAAAGCGGAACGTGGATGTCTCACGTGTCCACAACTCGTATGTTGATCTTAGTTGTTCTACTACAAGCTGTATTTATTTAGTTACCTGTAAGAACTGTGGTCAACAGTATGTTGGCAAGACCACCCAAAGACTCCATCTTAGGGTGAACGATCACAGAAAATCCGTTAGGAAAAAGCAATTGCTTATAGGTAAACATTTTTCTGGACCCGACCATGGCTGGGATAACTTTAGTATTCAGATCATAGACGTCGTCTATCCATCTACTAAGGATTCCCCCTTTGGATTTGAGAGAAAAATCCGAGAGCGGGAATTATTCTGGATGCTAGAACTTGGGTCAGTGTTTCCGTTTGGTTTAAATGATAATGTCAGTGGGTTCGGCAATGCTACAAACCGCCGTTCAAATATATCCAACATTACCCAACTAATTAAACCCCATCAACGGAGACAACGCAGCCATGGTTGGCGAAATTTTAATAGTTCGATGACTCACGATCATATCACTTTAAATTACTTAGTGGGTTTAACTAACACACCCAATAGTATACATAACTTACGTACAGTTCTGTATGCGTTACCGCTGAGAGCTTTAAATCAAATAGCCAGAGATATACAGCAATCTGCGTCTTCAGGAAATATAATACCACCAAAAATCAGTAAAGAATGTCAAGATATAGCGTATTTTCGGTTGTATCGTCCAGTGAACATAATCGAAACATCTCAAGATCGGCTTTTCTTGAAACTCAACTATTTAGATAAGGGACTGGACATCATTAATTTACCTCGAATCCTGAATGATCCAGAGGTACGCAACGCTGTACCAAACTATTTTAAGTTCACAGAACCTCCTTGCATTTCATATAAGTATACTAAATCTATAGCCACCAAAATATTTAATTACTCCAATGCTGTCAATGAGTTTGACTGGAACTTATACACGTCAGGAGGCTATAGTTGTGATTGTGAATCGTCGAACTTTATCTATACACCATGCAAACATATTGTGACTGGTGACCTTGATGTGGTGAGTGATAAGGATCTGAAATTACTCCTGATGAAAGGACCTAAATATAGTGAGTCAAGAAGAATATATCTGAAGGCCGACCAGAAGATAGTCCTGTCTGCATTGGAACAGTACGTTATTGAGAGAAAAAGTTGAACCTACAGTACTCGCTGATTGGCTGGACCTCACTAAGAGCAAGGTCGTTGAAATAATCCGCCATATTGACAGAAGTACTCTTCCCCAAGCAAAACAGAGTGCTGAGGAACCTCAATTCGCAAGAAGTTCTAGCAAATCTCCAGAGTAAATTCGTCATAGTCCCGGCAGACAAGGCTCCGAATAATATAATATTCATATGTAAATATTACCAGGTGCTGGTTAAAAAACTGAGTGTAGACATATCTTCATCAAATACGTCTACTTACTCCCAAACTGCATTTACTCTGGAAGATTTATTTAACAATCACAAAAAGTTTCTCAGGGAAAGAGGTATCTAGCTTTGTATTTGTCTTCCAACCAATCATAACGACATACCAAAAGTATACTGGACTCCCAAAATGCATAGATCACCATACAAAGCTAGATTCATAGCTGGTTCTAGAAGCTGCACCACCAAGCTTCTTTCTACCCTATTGACGAGGGCACTTCAGGAGGTAAAAGCATTTTGGGAAAGGTATTGCGCCACTATTTCTAAGAACTCTGGCGTTGAATGTATGTGGATATTGAAAAACTCAAAATGTCTTACGGAAGAACTTGATGCTAAAGGTCACATACCGTACAGACATGTATCCACATGGCATTTCTCGACTCTCTATACTACAATCCCTCATCAGGACCTTACTGACCGTATAAGTTCATTAATAGTATCTGTGTTCAAGAAAACTGATCGTAGATATATTAATGTCGGAAGCCATAAAGCATTCTTTAGCTCGACTACATACAAGAGATATCATTCATGGGATGTTTCTTTGTTTATAGAGTTGCTTGAATTTCTCATTAAAAATATCTATGTGAAATTTGGCAACACAATATATCAGCAGCATATAGGTATTCCAATGGGTACTAATTGTGCACCCCTGTTGGCTGACCTGTATCTGTTCTCTTATGAATATGACTATATGCAGGCGCTTTCAAAAACCGATCCATTCAAAGCCCGTTCCTTCTCATTCACCAAACGCCATATAGACGATCTTCTCGCTGTGGATAATCGCTATATAAATGACGCAGTGAAGGATATATATCCACCTTCACTGGATTTGAAGGAAACTACAGATAGCCCTACAGGCACATCATATTTAGATCTCTATCTCTATAAAAATGAAGCGGGCATTCTCTCTCGTCGACTTTATGACAAAAGAGATAATTATAATTTCGACATCGTAAACTATCCCTTTCTGGACAGTAATATTCCAGTGGGACCTGCATATGGTGTAGCATTTGCTAGATCCTGTGTTAAATGTGACGATTTTAATCAACGTCACAAAACATTGTTGCAGAAACTTATCAAACAGGGCTATTCCATCAAGCGCCTCCACTCAAAGTTTCTCAAATTTGGCGATACATATCGCATGCTGATAGCAAAATACGAACGTAGCGTGCAAGATCTATGGCGCTACGTTTCGTAACTTGTGTCTAATTCCGCTTAACCCGGGGCTAGGGCCGTATGAACCCATGTACTTCAAGATCCTCATGGTACTCATATGAACAGGCACAATCAAAGCGTGACTGAGATACATCATTCTTTAGATGACGACTTTACAACGAATATTATGGATTAAGAATAGTGATCAGCGATACGGATTTGATATTTTTGGAACATCATGATGTCTTGCCGACATCATTGAAAACTGTTGACCGCTTCTCTCTTGCAGGAAACAAGCCTATGTTTATGTATACTATAATTGTCTTTTTGAATTTGGTGCTAATACTGTTATATGTTATATGGAATATGGAATAGGTCTTTGGATTATGGACGCGGATATTCTCTAATGGACGACGGCTGGATTATGAATGACGGACTAGACGCTTGTAATTTACTCCTAAAATAGAGGAAAACTCCTATCAACCCTATCCCAATGGGCTAATATCGGTCCCCGGGCTTAAAAAAAATATAAAAAGCGGAACACGGACTTCACCCCTAAAATAGGGAAAAACTCCTATCAACCACGTCTAGTGGGGCTTATCGGAGCCTGCCGAGAGAGGTAGGGCGGGGGAGTGGGTGTATGTAAATTTAGGATTTGTCCCGAAAATATAAAAAGCGGAACACGGACTCGACTTTACCCCACAATAGGGAAAATCCCTATCAACCATGTCCAAAAGGGCTAATACCGGTCTCCGGCTTATCGCGGTCTGCCGACAGAGGTAGAGTGGGGGAGTTGGTGTATGTAAAATTAGGATTTGCCCCGAAAATATAAAAAGCGGAACACGGACTTTACCCTACAATTAGTTACATTCATTGGCCCCATCCTAGATCACTGGCTGGCTACTTTTGGGACTGACGTCATTCCTCGCATGCGTATTAAAAGAAGGGACATGGGCATGGCCGTTTTGGAATCGAGATGGACCATCCTCGGTGCAAATGCGTCGTGTGAAGTGGCATCTTGTAGCAACGCCCGCCAACGCATAGCTTAACGCTTCAACGCCCTGGTGAATTAGCACCTAAAGCTATGATTTTCAAGGAAATGACACAAATTCATCGAAATGTGGTGACGCCCGTCGTTACGCCTTAACGCTCGTCTCAACGCCTTAACGTCTGTCTCAACGCCTTAACGACGCTTGGTCTTCATGATGGACCTGTGCGTGGGGTCGCCTTTCATTTCAAGCGGTAGTAAGGTATACTGTTCATAGATCGCCATGGCTGTTTTCCTGATGCAGGGGCGCATTTGGGTGTATGCCTGTTGTAAGTTACCCTGTCCGGCATCCTCGATCGCTGCAGCGTGAGTATTGATAGCTTCATGCACAATATGATCTCAGAAGGTAGGTTCTGCCTCACTTTTCTGGAATGTAGGCTGACTATTTGAGGTCAAGCTCTCCGTATCAGTAGATAGACTCTCAGCAATCTCGGTTTAGGTATCAGTCGATGGACTCTCATCAGTCTCTGTATCGGCTTCTTGTGCCCCGGAATCTTCAATCCCATGCATTTTTTTCTCGTGTCGCATCATATCGTAACGTCTGGTTAACGAGCGTACGCACTCAGAGCAAGTATAAGCCATGGTGACGGTTGAACGTCGACTGTGCGTGTTTTGGGAATACACTTGCTTTTATGGACAGTAACGCCCGTCAACGCTTAGCTTAACGTTTCAACGCCCTGGTGAACTAGCTCAGAAGCTCTGATTTTCATGGAATTGCCACCAATACATCGAAATGCAATGACGCCCGTCGTTACGCCTTAACTCCCGTCTCAACGCCTTAACGCCCTATCTTTACGCCTTAACGCCCGTCTCAACACCCGTCAACACTTAGTTTAAAGCTTCAAAACCCTGGTGAACTAGCTCAGAAGCTCTGATTTTCATGGAATTGCCACCAATACATCGAAATGCAGTGACGCCCGTCGTTACGCCTTAACGCCCTATCTTTACGCCTTAACGCCCGTCTCAACACCCGTCAACGCTTAGTTTAAAGCTTCAAAACCCTGGTGAACTAGCTCAGAAGCTCTGATTTTCACGGAATTGCCACCAATACATCGAAATGCAGTGACGCCCGTCGTTACGCCTTAAAGCCCGTCTCAACGCCTTAACACCCTATCTTTACGCCTTAACGCCCGTCTCAACGCCCGTCAACGCTTAGCTTAACGCTTCAACGCCCTGGTGATCTAGCTCAGAATCACTGATTTTCATGGGATTGCCACTACATCGAAATGCAGTGACGCCCGTCAACGCCAGTCGATATGCCTTAACGCCCGTCTCAACGCCTTAACGCCTATCTTTACACCTTAACGTCCGTCTCAACGCCTTAGCGCCCTATCTTTACGCCTCAACGCCCGTCTCAGCGCTTTAACGTGCGATATATAGGGGATTTGGAGGACGATTGATCTGGCCAAACAGGGCTATACCACCAAACACTGGTCAAACAGGGCTATGCCACCAAACACTGGTCAAACAGAGCTATACTACCAAACACTTGTCAAACAGGGCTATACTACCCAACAATGGCCAAACAGGGCTATGCCACCAAACACTGGTCAAACAGGGCTATACCACCAACCACTGGTCAAACAGGGCTATACCACCAAACACTGGTCAAACAGGGCTATTCTTGGTATGTGCTTTAGAATAGGTTAACCAGCGGACTATTCTGTGAAGTCATGTGACGCAGTCAGTATGTCGGCACCTCTTCCCACTTCCCTTATCTGTGTTGTAATTTTTACCTGTATATGGCGAGATTCTGCTGGTGGACGTTTCGTCCCCGAGGCCCGCCCCCTGTACAGACCTTTTGGTCTTTGATATATGTTGGCATTGGTGGGAAGTTGATGCTGGGTCGACATCGGGCCTTACAGACTAGTCTTTTGTGTTAAATGCCGTCATTTACATCTGACGACGATACAGCTCACCAATCTCAATGTACGAGTTGTCACAGCGAAACAGCTCACCAATTACCAGTATACGAGTTGTCAGAGCATTTCCATCATAGCTCTAGATTTGTATCTAATACCGCTTATGCCGGTGCTAGGGGCCGTGTGGTCATATCATCCAAGTTGCCACATGAACAGGTGCAATAAAAGCGTACCTGAGATACAACACATATCACGAATCGTTAGATTCTTGGTATGTGCTTTAGTATAGGTTAGAATAAGTCATGTGACGCAGTCAGTATGTCGGCACCTCTTCCCACTTCCCTTATATGTGTTGTAATACCACCTATGATGACCCATATTGAACGGAAGTGACCTTTGACCCATGCGCACCATTATTATCCGGTATTCTGCAAGAGCATTTGGACACCTGTTGACCTCAATAATTTGCATATGACCTCTGTGAGGTCACTTCCATTTCCGGTCACGTGACCGGAACTGGCCTTTGACCCCTGCACACAAAAACTTTCAACGGCCCTTTTCAGGGCCTGCGCAGGTGTCAAAGATCAGTTCCGGTCACGTGACCGGAAGCGGAAGTGACATCACAGAGGTCATATGCAAATTATTGAGGTCATCAGGTGTCCAAATGCTCTTGCAGAATACCGGATAATAATGGTGCGCATGGGTAGCAGGTCACTTCCGTTCAATACGTCATCATAGGTGGTATAGCCTTGTTTGACCAGTGTTTGGTGGTATAGCCCTGTTTGACCAGTGTTTGGTGGTATAGCCCTGTTTGGCCATTGTTTGGTGGTATAGCCCTGTTTGACCAGTGTTTGGTACTATAGCCCTGTTTGACCATTGTTTGGTGGTATAACCCTGTTTGACCAGTGTTTGGTGGTATAGCCCTGTTTGACCATTGTTTGGTGGTATAGCACTGTTTGACCAGTGTTTGGTGGTATAGCCCTGTTTGATCAGTGTTTGGTAGTATAGCCCTGTTTGACCATTGTTTGGTGATACAGCCCTGTTTGACCAGTGTTTGGTGGCATAGCCCTGTTTGACCAGTGTTTGGTGGCATAGTCCTGTTTGACCATTGTTTGGCAGCATAGCCCTGTTTGACCATTGTTTGGTGGTATAACCCTCTTTGATCAGTGTTTGGTGGTATAGCCCTGTTTGACCATTGTTTGGTGGTATAGCCCTGTTTGACCAGTGTTTGGTGGTATAGCCCTGTTTGGCCAATGTTTGGTGGTATAGCCCTGTTTGACCATTGTTTGGTGGTATAGCCCTGTTTGACCAGTGTTTGGTGGCATAGCCCTGTTTGACCAGTGTTTGGTGGCATAGTCATGTTTGACCATTGTTTGGCAGTATAGCCCTGTTTGACCATTGTTTGGTAATATAGCCCGGTTTGACCAGTGTTTGGTGGTATAGTCCTATTTGACCATTGTTTGGTGGCATAGCCCTGTTTGACCAGTGTTTGGTGGTATATTCCTGTTTGACCAGTGTTTTTTGTCAGCTAGTAGCAGTTCTTTCTTGTAATAGACTTCTGCCTTAGCGGAACCATAGGTCTCGTACAGATGACGCCTTCTATCAATTCTTTCTTTTTTGCCATTTTACTGCTGGCTCTCAGTTTTCTGCGATCGGTCAGGGCTTGCTGTTTTCTGAGGAATGTTGTCTCTCTTGTTCCATGTTTAAGTGGAGCTTCTATAGACATGCATGCGGTTGTTATACTAACATTAGTTCCTCGATTAACCGTCAGTATTGTACCATCAACTCGTTTTGTTTTTGTGAACCCAACTTGAAATGGCTTTGTTTGTTGCTTCAGCTTTTTGAGTGTCTTTTAAGTATTTGTTTTTTTTTCAATCAGATTCAGACTACATCTTCTATTGATGCACTGATTGAATTTGGCTATATTCCCTACTGTGTCACATTTCACTTTGAAATTATCTGATAAATAAGGACTTGGAGCATGTCTCGTGTCGGTCATGATAACAGCTGCGTATGGCTTCCCGTACATCATTAATCGTGTTTTTCAAGTTCGAGACCTCACCACCCAACTTCATAGCAGAAGTCGTTTCAGCCGGACATCTCTGAGGTAAGTCCGGTGAGAACCGCTGTTTATTTTTATCACGTTCTTCCTGTGGTCTCCCTGGAAACATGTCATCATTGAAAGTCAGTTTCATTATCTCTTTTCTCTGACCTCGAGCAAGATGATATGTGTCGATTTGATGATGTGTAACCAGGCCTTCATCTCCATACACTGCTTCTATGACTTGATAAACATGGCTGTCTGGGTCTCATCTCCATACACTGCCTCTACGGATTGATAAACATGGCTGTCTGAGTCTGTTATAGCTGTTCTTGGTAAAATTCCATCTTGGTTGAGGTTGATCAAATTCTCCACTGTCATGGCCTCCCATTTCCTATTGATTTATCCTGGGTGATTGGGACAAGGCAATGTACCAGTCTTTTGTGCAATCCTCTTGCCTTTCTGGCACAGTTTGCTCTTGCAAACACGACTGATAACGCGTTCATGTTTCGTTGTAGTCTCTGCCACCAAATGTGTCGCCTGCGTTGCTGCCTGGTATGGAGACCTTCCTATCGCCGAATAAATGGGATTTGAATAGACTGCAATCCATACATACACCAAATCGCTGTTCGAACCCAGGTATATTCTCCAAATCTCCAATTTCGTGTCTCATTTCCCGCATATCATCTTCATTCAGTGCCTGTAGTGCCGTAGAGACTTTGTTTGCATTTTGCTGCATGCCACTTAAACTGGGGGGTGGGCAATTCATAGCTGCTAGAATATTGCCCATTCCAACAGGCCCTGTCGGTGTATGTGCAAGACCCACTTGTAATCCTGGGTTCACTGTAGCAGTTTTACATCCCCTAGATGTTGCTGGGACTTTATCGTACGGATTTCTGGGCTCTGATTTATAGTTGCACTTGGAACATTTCAGTTGTTTTCTCCAGGCTAGGCCTCGTTGTGTTTCGGCCATCTTCTCCCAGGTTAAAGCGAAATGCTCCGTTGAATAGGTCAGATGTTCTTCTTGCATGAAGAATACGATAAGACTCAAATTCATGCTCCTGCAGTGGCAGATGTTTTGGGTAGTCTGCTAATGGAACGGGCTCCATTTTGACCGACAAATCATTGTTGAGGTGTAGGGTGAGATCCGAGTCATTTGACCCATACCAGAGCCCTTTTCCAATCCAGCTGTCAGTAAGTCAAACTGGCATGACGTCGGTCTAAAATATCGTTTCGTGGACGTTTCAGTCTGTGGTGGTTTTCTTCTACCTGTCGCAGCATGGGCCTTGCTGAATCGGGTGGAGAAAATTCTTCCGGTCGCCTTTCATGATTGGTATATTTTTCCTAGATGTTAAGAAATCCATTTTATTCTGTCTTATATGGGCAGGCAGTCTTGTATACATCAGCTTTGTTTTTACTGGTGTAACGGTTACCCGTTTGTGTAGAGAACAGTTTGAATCAGGACCGTGTACTGCGCTGGAATGTGAAAGAACGACCGTGACCCGTGTCGTCAACGTCGAGCAAGGCGGATTTCGGAAATGCATTCCCCTGTATTTCTCGCTTACCAGAGCGAGTTGGAAGCTGATATTTAACAATTACGTCAGTTATGAATTATGGGTTGTTCTTCCATAGCCATATTTATTCAGCGAGGTCCATATAAACGGTTCGGGGAAGTGTGGTGTAAGTGACAATAAAGAGGGCGCTGGCATCGTCGACTTGTGCTACCTTTATCTGCAGGAGAACGGTTCTGTTTCTACCTTTATTCACGGAAGAGCGGTAGCCCTATATAAGCTCGGACGAACGTAGAGAGCGGGGAGAGACCAGAAAGCAAGTGCTAGAGGAAGCACGTCTCCAGGTCAGCCTGTAACTTATTGACTTTTGGCATAATTTACGGTTGGGCTGTAATGCAGTTGTTTTTGGCCTGGGAATCTAAAAGCTTGTACAATTCTGTAGTTAGTATTACCTGTAAAAACACGCCAATCCAATGAGAATTTGCCGGCTTGCATTTTCGGTGTGGAAACGTGTTTGTGGTTATACTATAGTTTAGGGAACACGTTTACTGGCGTGTTGTATGTACATGTAGTTGGGGGAATTCTATAACACTGTAATGAGACATGCGTTTGCCTGTAGCACATTTAGGCAACTTGCATGGTCTAACTTCAGTATAAAATAGGGCTTTTAGTGTCTATACCAGTAGGTTGATAATTTCGACAATATTGCTGTGCTATCTCGCTGCACTGGGACTTAAGCCACAATATTTGTTGATCTTGTTGACCGTGAAGCGGTATATATGACAATAGTCAGGGATTCCCTCCACCCCCAGAAATATGCAACTGCACTAAATACAGAGAGAAATAAGCCAAACTCTCACTGCCATAATACAACGACGCAAACGGCCGTGCAACGCTATACGGGCGAGAACGAGCACCGAGATTACGGCCGGGCGAAGCAAGTCGAGTACAGGCGGGCGAGCTGCTTCCTCAAGAGACGTCGGTAAACCGTGTATTCCGGGGGCCCAGCAAAAGGGTCGAGCAGACGGCTACACGAACGGCGTCCAGCTGGAAAGAGACAAGTACAGATCACCGATCTTACAGGACAGAAAGATACAGCACACAGATCACACAAACAGATACAGCTTACAGATTCAACTAGAAGGAGACGTGTATTTATCACACGTTCTATACAGACATCTACAGAACACCGATCTTACAAGAAGGAGACGTGTATTTGTCACACGTTAAATAAAGAAACACAGAGCACAGATTATACAGACAAGAAAGCCACAGACCACAGATCCCACAGGGAGGATATGCGTATTTATCACGCATAAAGGCACGGTGCAGGTGGGCTCACTTTTACCGATGTAAAAGTGGTAACAAAGTTTACAGACTGTACGGTCAAACCCAGGGCACAGATTACAACGGCAGTTTACAGACCGTACGATGTTCCATCGGTACCAGATGAAATAGTAATAGCACATGATATACCCAAGTAATTGTCCTGACGGTCCCTTAGAGTTGAGTGGTGCGTGATACTTACCTGAGAGATCGTCGTGTAGTCACAGGCGTGGCTATAGACGGGTCGCAGCAGCCGTAAGGGTTGAGACGCCGGGCTATACTTACCTGTGCGGGAAGCAGACTGGTGAGCTGACAAGTTACGGTCAAGCTCCGACGACTGGGGGGTGAAGTACACGCCGAGTTGCCACGTCTCTGGAGAGAGCGTCACTGCCGTGACGTTCCAACGACTGGGTGTCTTATCTGGAGAGAGCGTTACCGCCGTAACGTTCCAACGGGCCTTGACGTTTCAGCGACTTGGTGCTATATCTGGAGAGAGCGTCACCGCCGTGACGTTCCAACGCCGAGGGTATATATATATTGGGGAGAACGTTACCGCTGTAACGTTCCAACGGGCCTTGACGTTTCAACGACTGGGTGCCATTCCTGGAGAGAGCGTTATATCCTTAACGTTCCAACGACCGGGTGCCATTCCTGGAGAGAGCGTTATATCCTTAACGTTCCAACGACGGAAGAGAAGGGCTAGCAGCCAGGCCGCCCTTACCCCCAGAAGAGAAGGGCCAGCCGCCAGGCCGCCCTTATCGCGCATTAAAGCACTATATTAACTATAAAGTTATATGCATACACTCTCATATATATATTATTGCCATATAACATCAAGCTTAAACTGCACACATTATCTTCTATTATCCACATATACACCAGGGATACGTTAACTCTATATGCACACACTCTCTCAGGGGCACGTATCCGTGAACCTTACGTGCACACACCAAGTGTATGTATCCGTGAACCTTATATGCACACCCCAAGTGTACGTGCACACATCCTCCTACATCACGTGTATATATCCATCAAGCTTATTTGCAAACACTCTCCTAGTGTCTGTACATATATGTAAATATCTTAACGTTACATCTCCTTAGACATTCTGTCTAAGCCACGCGGTTCTACGCTATTATTTGTAACCGCGTATACTATTTGTGCAGAATATACCATAATAGACCTTACATGAGCGTCAGTCATCCTTGTAGGGTTGTGATCATCTCTTCGAGCCCCGGATCCCTACTAGTGAAGGGGTTAACGACGGTGACGGCCAGAATGCCAGTGGGCAATCCTGGTTGTTGATTCGTTTTCTTCTAAACACTACGACTGGTCCTGCTCGTACACGTTACACGGGGATGAATATTTCTGATCTCTGTTTAAACAATCGGTTAAACCTGGCAGGTTATTGTTTCAAAATGTCTTTTAATCAGTAAATATCAGATGTTGTGTTTACACATTTCTCCAAAAATTAATCTTTGACACATTTTCTATTGAAACATGTTTTTCTTTCCAACAGTAGTTAACCTGGCCATCATCATGTTTGTTTAGCCAAAATACATGTGTATTTTGATATTTTTTCACAGCCGAGGACAAGGTGAGTTCAGGCGTGAAGAGTTGTCTCCCCTGATGTGACAACTCAAGCAGTAAAGCCAAACACACAGTTTGTCTGATACTTGAATAATGTCCAAATGCTCTTGCAGAATACCGGATAATAATGGTGCGCATGGGTAGAAGGTCACTTCCGTTCAATTCGTCATCATAGGTGGTATAGCCTTGTTTGACCAGTGTTTGGTGGTATAGCCCTGTTTGACCAGTATTTGGTGGTATAGCCCTGTTTGGCCATTGTTTGGTGGTATAGCCCTGTTTGACCAGTGTTTGGTACTATAGCCCTGTTTGACCATTGTTTGGTGGTATAACCCTGTTTGACCAGTGTTTGGTGGTATAGCCCTGTTTGACCATTGTTTGGTGGTATAGCACTGTTTGACCAGTGTTTGGTGGTATAGCCCTGTTTGACCAGTGTTTGGTAGTATAGCCCTGTTTGACCATTGTTTGGTGATACAGCCCTGTTTGACCAGTGTTTGGTGGCATAGCCCTGTTTGACCAGTGTTTGGTGGCACAGTCCTGTTTGACCATTGTTTGGCAGCATAGCCCTGTTTGACCATTGTTTGGTAGTATAGCCCTGTTTGACCAGTGTTTGGTGGTATAGCCCTGTTTGACCAGTGTTTGGTGGCATAGCCCTGTTTGACCAGTGTTTGGTGGCATAGTCATGTTTGACCAATGTTTGGTGGTATAGCCCTGTTTGACCATTGTTTGGTGGTATAGCCCTGTTTGACCAGTGTTTGGTGGCATAGCCCTGTTTGACCAGTGTTTGGTGGCATAGTCATGTTTGACCATTGTTTGGCAGTATAGCCCTGTTTGACCATTGTTTGGTTGTATAGCCCTGTTTGACCAGTGTTTGGTGGTATAGTCCTATTTGACCATTGTTTGGTGGCATAGCCCTGTTTGACCAGTGTTTGATGGTATATTCCTGTTTGACCAGTGTTTTTTGTCAGCTAGTAGCAGTTCTTTCTTGTAATAGACTTCTGCCTTAGCGGAACCATAGGTCTCGTACAGATGACGCCTTCTATCAATTCTTTCTTTTTTGCCATTTTACTGCTGGCTCTCAGTTTTCTGCGATCGGTCAGGGCTTGCTGTTTTCTGAGGAATGTTGTCTCTCTTGTTCCATGTTTAAGTGGAGCTTCTATAGACATGCATGCGGTTGTTATACTAACATTAGTTCCTCGATTAACCGTCAGTATTGTACCATCAACTCGTTTTGTTTTTGTGAACCCAACTTGAAATGGCTTTGTTTGTTGCTTCAGCTTTTTGAGTGTCTTTTAAGTATTTGTTTTTTTTTCAATCAGATTCAGACTACATCTTCTATTGATGCACTGATTGAATTTGGCTATATTCCCTACTGTGTCACATTTCACTTTGAAATTATCTGATAAATAAGGACTTGGAGCATGTCTCGTGTCGGTCATGATAACAGCTGCGTATGGCTTCCCGTACATCATTAATCGTGTTTTTCAAGTTCGAGACCTCACCACCCAACTTCATAGCAGAAGTCGTTTCAGCCGGACATCTCTGAGGTAAGTCCGGTGAGAACCGCTGTTTATTTTTATCACGTTCTTCCTGTGGTCTCCCTGGAAACATGTCATCATTGAAAGTCAGTTTCATTATCTCTTTTCTCTGACCTCGAGCAAGATGATATGTGTCGATTTGATGATGTGTAACCAGGCCTTCATCTCCATACACTGCTTCTATGACTTGATAAACATGGCTGTCTGGGTCTCATCTCCATACACTGCCTCTACGGATTGATAAACATGGCTGTCTGAGTCTGTTATAGCTGTTCTTGGTAAAATTCCATCTTGGTTGAGGTTGATCAAATTCTCCACTGTCATGGCCTCCCATTTCCTATTGATTTATCCTGGGTGATTGGGACAAGGCAATGTACCAGTCTTTTGTGCAATCCTCTTGCCTTTCTGGCACAGTTTGCTCTTGCAAACACGACTGATAACGCGTTCATGTTTCGTTGTAGTCTCTGCCACCAAATGTGTCGCCTGCGTTGCTGCCTGGTATGGAGACCTTCCTATCGCCGAATAAATGGGATTTGAATAGACTGCAATCCATACATACACCAAATCGCTGTTCGAACCCAGGTATATTCTCCAAATCTCCAATTTCGTGTCTCATTTCCCGCATATCATCTTCATTCAGTGCCTGTAGTGCCGTAGAGACTTTGTTTGCATTTTGCTGCATGCCACTTAAACTGGGGGGTGGGCAATTCATAGCTGCTAGAATATTGCCCATTCCAACAGGCCCTGTCGGTGTATGTGCAAGACCCACTTGTAATCCTGGGTTCACTGTAGCAGTTTTACATCCCCTAGATGTTGCTGGGACTTTATCGTACGGATTTCTGGGCTCTGATTTATAGTTGCACTTGGAACATTTCAGTTGTTTTCTCCAGGCTAGGCCTCGTTGTGTTTCGGCCATCTTCTCCCAGGTTAAAGCGAAATGCTCCGTTGAATAGGTCAGATGTTCTTCTTGCATGAAGAATACGATAAGACTCAAATTCATGCTCCTGCAGTGGCAGATGTTTTGGGTAGTCTGCTAATGGAACGGGCTCCATTTTTGACCGACAAATCATTGTTGAGGTGTAGGGTGAGATCCGAGTCATTTGACCCATACCAGAGCCCTTTTCCAATCCAGCTGTCAGTAAGTCAAACTGGCATGACGTCGGTCTAAAATATCGTTTCGTGGACGTTTCAGTCTGTGGTGGTTTTCTTCTACCTGTCGCAGCATGGGCCTTGCTGAATCGGGTGGAGAAAATTCTTCCGGTCGCCTTTCATGATTGGTATATTTTTCCTAGATGTTAAGAAATCCATTTTATTCTGTCTTATATGGGCAGGCAGTCTTGTATACATCAGCTTTGTTTTTACTGGGATGAATATTTCTGATCTCTGTTCAAACAATCGGTTAAACCTGGCAGGTTATTGTTTCAAAATGTCTTTTAATCAGTAAATATCAGATGTTGTGTTTACACATTTCTCCAAAAATTAATCTTTGACACATTTTCTATTGAAACATGTTTTTCTTTCGAACAGTAGTTAACCTGGCCATCATCATGTTTGTTTAGCCAAAATACATGTGTATTTTGATATTTTTTTCACAGCCGAGGACCAGGTGAGTTCAGGCGTGAAGAGTTGTCTCCCCTGATGTGACAACTCAAGCAGTAAAGCCAAACACACAGTTTGTCTGATACTTGAATAACACAACAACACACGGTGTATTGACTTTGCAATATAATTCTATTTTTGAAATAAATTCAAAGAACATTGTACGTATTATACAGTATAAGCATAATTTTTCACATGACTCATTTGGTTTTATCTGTCTTGTCATTGTTTTTCATTTGACAACTGTGATTTTTTTACTGGTTAACACAAAGATATCATATTACATGAATATGGCAAAATGTCTGAAATTGTTTCAATACTCTCTTCTTTAGGTAAAAATAAGGTAAATGATGTCACTTCCTGCTGCCGCTCGATAAGAATATCCCGATCAAATGGACTAGCTGATCAGTGGAAGTCAGTAGGTATTTCAAGGTGAGATTGTCTTTAATTTTTCCCGAAAATTTTATGGAAACCAGGTGTCTGGTCTCTGGGCAGGAGAAAGTTTGCCGCAGGAAGTAGTTTTGACTGCAGGCTTGTCTTGTTTACAAAATTGCGGCGCCCATGTACATGTTGGAAGTTGTCAAGAATCGTTTGGTCATTGCTATGCTTCAATATGGTGTGGAGGATCACAGATGCTTGGTGGTT
This sequence comes from Hanleya hanleyi, assembly GCA_036873755.1. Lineage (NCBI taxonomy): Eukaryota > Metazoa > Mollusca > Polyplacophora > Lepidopleurida > Hanleyidae > Hanleya > Hanleya hanleyi. Next base: position 162,847 of record JAVTVY010037778.1, read on the forward strand.
ATTCACATTGGTAAGTCACTCCTGACTAAACTGCAGGTATGTCAATTTGCAGTAGAAAGTTGAGGCTGTTTAACATGGCCCGAGATAGGCAAATTATATACTGTATTTTACCTACGGCGGAGATTAAAAGTGCGAGATTACCAGAACTGTTCTGTATCACAACCTGAGTTGAGCAGAACTAATCAACTGCAATGCATGTGGAAGATTCTGCAGACAAAAGAAAACAAACAATCGGTGAATTCGTGAATTACAAGCGTCTAGTCCGTCATTCATAATCCAGCCGTCGTCCATCAACAAACACAAGAACAACAAAATCAGCAATTTTATTTTCGGAATCAAATGCACACGCACGTTCTCATCTGAAAAATTAAATATTTAGTATGTTCATAATAGGAAATTTTGACTACTAAGATCTAGGTTTTGTGAAATTATCTTTTGGTACAGGACTACATATTAAGTGAATAATTGTATGGGTGTATAATCTGGTATAATGGGAGACAACCCTGTTCGAAGGTTGGTTAAATTCAACTCGGAACACGAGCCTCTACTACACGCGCGGTACTCTATATGCATTCACGGGGTTGTTAAAATTGGATTGCTGTGTGCATGGGACGGTGTGAGAGTTGGAAGTTGCTGTGTTGTGGCGCGTATTTTCCGCTGAATGACCATGTTTATCCTATGTCATCTTTACAAAGCTTACTGTATAAACCGCCTTTCGCACATTAATACTTGGATAATGCTATCTTGCCCCGATGACGGCGATAAGCGCACTGATACGTGGATTACCGCGTGAGCTCCAGTTCGTTTTCATAGTCTCCCCCCTATATCTTTAACATGGGGCGGGGGTTTGAACTATTAATTGATGACTGGAGTAAATACATGTATGATAATATGGATCAAATAATCCTACTATTACAACAAAGGACGAATAAGCTTTAATTTATGATAAGTTTGACAACTTCAGGTCGCAAATAGGCCAGTTGTCATCGATTGAAAATATTTTCTGGGATAACCCTACCTGACCTGGCCTTGCTCCAGAACGAGCAAATATTAAGAGCTGAAACTTTTTAACTTTTCCGTATTGTATATTGGGGTCATTTTGAACCTATTTGCACACCCCTCCGAAAAGAGGATCATCGGCAAATTCAAATGAGGGTGTGATTGAAAAGTTCGTTTTTTTGTCGTTTTTATCTCGCCTTACGAAGTAAAGGAGAGATATTGTGAGAGGGGGAAAGAGGATGTCGTCGTCGGTGTCGGTGTCGGTGTCGGTGTCCCCTGCCTGGAAATGAATGGGTTTTTGGTTTAGCAAGTTAAAAAAAAATCTAGAAAAATTAGAAAAATATAAAAAAAATATAAAAAATATGGGGGGTGGGTATGCCACCTGGGGGTACTACCCCTGGGGTACTCTAATGTTAAAATCCCTATGAATGAGTTTTGCGTTTAGCTGAAGTGCACATGTACATCTGTACTTGGAAAGTTTCTTGCAGTTGTCAGCTGTCATTGGATGATTATGAAACTTGGTACACATGTTTCTTATGATAAGAGGATGTACCTGTGCTATTTTTGAGAAGAAATATTAATTTTTCTCAAAATTATGGCGATGAATGAGTTTTCTGTTTAGGTAAATTGTACATGTAGGCCTCTACATGTATACATATACATGTACATGGTAAGTTTGCTCCAGTTGTCAGCTGTCATTGGATGATTATGAAACTTGGTACACATGTTTCTTATGATAAGATGATGTACCTGTGCTATTTTTGAGAAGAAATATTAATTTTTCTCAAAATTATGGCAATGAATGAGTTTTCTGTTTAGGTAAATTGTACATGTAGGCCTCTACATGTATACATATACATGTACATGGTAAGTTTGCTCCAGTTGTCATCTGTCATTGGATGATTATGAAACTTGGTACACATGTTTCTTATGATAAGAGGATGTACCTGTACTATTTTTGAGAAGAAATATTAATTTTTCTCAAAATTATGGCAATGAATGAGTTTTCTGTTTAGGTAAATTGTACATGTAGGCATCTACATGTATACATATACATCTACATGGTAAGTTTGCTCCAGTTGTCAGCTGTCATTGGATGATTATGAAACTTGGTACACATGTTTCTTATGATTAGAGGATGTACCTGTGCTATTTTTGAGAAGAAATATTAATTTTTCTCCAAATTATGACCAATGAATAGTTTTATGTTTAGGTAAATTGTACATATACATGTACATGGTAAGTTTGCTCCAGTTATCAGCTGTCATTGGATGATTATGAAACTTGGTACAGATGTTTCTTATGATTAGAGGATGTACCTGTGCTATTTTTGACAAGAAATATTAATTTTTCTCCATATTATGGCAAATGATTGAGTTTTGCATTTAGCTGAAGTGCACATGTACATCTGTACACCACAGTTTGCTGCAGTTGCCAGCTGTCATTGAATGATTATGAAACTTGCTACACATGTTTCTTACAGTTCGTCCTAGGTCACAGCTCTCCCGCAGTAATCCCACATGGGACTGACCTATCCAGCAGTAATCCAAATGGCATTGGCCTATCCAGCAGTATTGCCATATGGGACTGACTTATCCAGCTGTAATCCCAAACGGAAATCAACTATCCAGCAGTAATCCCAGACCGAACTAGTCTATCCAGCAGTAATCCTATTTGGGACTGGCCTATTCAGCAGTAATCTCACACAGGACTGACCTATCCAGCAGTAATCCCAATGGCACTGGCCTATCCAGCAGTAATGCCACACGGGACTGACCTATCCAGAAGTAATCCCAGACCGGACTGGCCTATCCTGCAGTAATCCCACATGGGACTGGCCTATCCAGCAGTAATTCCACAAGGGACTGGTTTATGCAGCAGTAATCTCTCATGGGACTGACCTATCCAGATGTAATATGACACTGGATTGCAATTTGCAGCAGTAATCCCACCTGGCACTGACCTATCCAGCCATAATTTAACATGGGACTGACCTATTCCGCTGTAATCTCACACAGGTTTAGCCTATCCAGCAGTAATCCCACACGGGACTGGCCTCCTCAGCCATAATCCCACACAGGATTGCCGTATGCAGCAGTAATCCCACACGGGACTGCCTATGCAGCAGTAATCCCCCACGGGACTGTCCTATCCAGCATTAATCCCATACGAGACTCATCTATCCAGCAGTAATCCCAGACAGGACTGGCCTATCCAGCAGTAATCCCACTTGGGACTGGACTATCCAGCAGTAATCCCACAGGGGACTATCCGTCACTAATAACATAGGACTGGTCCACCCAGCAGTAATCCTACACAGGACTGGCCTATCCAGCAGTAATCTCACATGGGACTGAACTATCCAGCAGTAATCTCACACTGGACTGCCCTATCCATCCTACATGGGATTAACTTTTGCCAGTAATCCCACATGGGACTGATGTTATTGTCTGTACCAGATAATCTATTCCAGACATTATTGTCTGTACCACATCACCTATTCCAGACCTTATTGTTTCCTCTACATGTATGCTTTCAATACTGCTGCACCTTCGGCGGATGACCCCGCAAGGCGAGATGTTGGGGTTATCAGAACGCTTGTTCTTCAAAATTGTGGCCTTTTTATGCATTACAGTATTTTATTTCACATCAGATAATTATTTTCTAATTTATTATGTAGCTTTACCGGAAAAAATTGAGTAAATAATTTTTTTTTGAAAATCTGACCAAAAAGTAGTCAAAAAGTACTTGTTCTAAAATGACGTCACTGTGACGTCATCATTCCGACAAGTTTGATTTTTTAAAAGTATTTTCTAGTAGAGCTCGGCCCAACGATATTGTGTGTTATGTTTCAGCACTCTAGCCTTAGGTATAACGAAAATATATGTGTACTTGTTCTAAAATGACGTCACTGTGACGTCATCATTCCGACAAGTTTGATTTTTTAAAAGTATTTTCTAGTAGAGCTCGGCCCAAAGATATAGTGTGTTATGTTTCAGCACTCTAGCCTTAGGTATAACGAAAATATATGTGGGGGGCACTTTCCGCCCCTCCCTAGGCTGCGGTACACTCCAAATCGCCCAGGCCAGACAGGGTTAAAGATATAGGAAAGCGGCTTGATTAACGAATCGGAGCTCATGCGGCCAACCAAGTCTCGGTTCACCACCCGCTGTCATCGCGGAAAGACGGCATTGTTCAGGGGTTAACTTGATTTATAGTACAAATATCCCATCGTACATACCCTGTAGTCAGGTAGAATATTCACCAATTTCTCGTCTGTGTATATAGTTTGAACAGTGTAGGCTAAATTTATGTGTGTTATTCCTAAGTAACCACAGAAAATACTTCGCACAAAGTTAAAATTTAATATGACGGGTACACTGGACACATCTAAGCTCTTCAATTCCCGTTTTGAAACATATGTTATATTTAATATTCGAAATGGAACGCTGGAGATCGTCTCCACTGATCTAACTTCTGATTATCGGCTGCACTCCGCAGTTGCGTATTTTTGGCTTGAGAGATTCCCCAGAACAATGCATCGTGGGGGAATTCTCTTGCTGATATTTATTGTAAACTTGGAAATTTGTTTTCTTTTTATTTTAGATTGTGTTATCAAGAGTATACGCCACGGTTTAAATTGCTAATAAAAAGCTGTAATATTATGTAGTTTATCTTCAGTTTGGAGAATAGATTTTTATCATGGACGGTAACTCGGGGCACCCTCGCGGTTGGGCTGTTTTCTCAATTCTTAATATTCTATCCTAACATTTTCTTAAATCTTCCAGACCTGCTCTTCGAACATGTAATAGTCAATCATCTATCAGCTTGGAACGTCACACAATTTCCAAGCTTTCCTAACTGGTGATATTTTACGTATACTTTTCGTGTTAGGGGTAGGGGTGCTTTGTCATCATATGCTAAGTTCAGCTTCCTGCATTACTTTGATAATTCGGACCTTTATATACACTAGTCCGTAATGAAATTCTTATTATTTTATTCATATGCAAATATCTGTTATTATGGCTAGACAGGTTATTTGATAGTATATCATATCCATGGAATGCCATAGTATCATATGTTCATTGTGCTGATACGTAGGTACAAGTTGGCGCATTCCATCCTAGCAAACTATCGCCCTCTAATGGTGATGTTGGGTGGATTTCAGTTCATGCCAGCCTATTTACTCGAAATGACCTCATGAATCTGTAACATTCTGTCACATAACCGCCCAGGCCCATGTTCTGAGAAAATGTTACACAAAGACATCTTGAGGAGGATGATGAAGTCTCTCACAGCAATTTATATAATTAATCCGGCAGCAAGGTTGGGATTTCCGGACGAACCTTGAGTACGTCATACAATGTTGTTGCAAGATTTGGTGTATGTGTACCATGTAAATAGGCGAGATGACGGAAACCTACCTGGCGTCCTTGAGCCTTTTGAGGTATCATCGCCTTACCATCTCATCCACGGTTCAACACAAATGATATTTTAGAGAATGGAAATTATGTCAACAACAAAACTGTCCTACTCTCACTTTTCAATAGTTTATCTGAGACAGGGGCTGGCATAAGTACCTTGGAAGTACATGTGAAACTTGGAGTGTACCCAGAGAAGACTGGGTGAAGCCATCAGTGACGTTATGAGCAGTAGAGAAAGCGCTCGGATAAGCACTCGGTTGGATGAAAAGTACGCCCTTATAGCCCATATAGAAGTGGGCATATGGACCTTGGAGATACATGTGAACGTTGGAGTATAATCAGGGAAGATTAGGTGGTGCAATCTGTGACCACATGAGCTCGGAGCTCTCGGAGGTAACGTAATCAACGGAAGTGACGGCACACATGGTGTACCGTGAAGCCTACAAGCTATGGGGTCCAGGCGGCACCATCAGTTGAGAGCACGGCGTCACTTTTCACTTCCAAGCAACTATGAATACGGCCCCTAGCACCGGCTTAAGCGGAATTAGATACGCTAGCTCTGGAGCTGTGATGACGAACAAACAATTAACTCATCTGATGTTGGAGGATGAGCCCCGAGGGCGTCAGATGGAGTAAACGCCTCAACATAGGGTAAACCTGGTGAGAATACCAAGAATACCCTATAATATCTACCCTGTAATGCTCGACGTCGCACGGCTTAAATTTATCTGACCGTTAAACTTTATCCAAATGAATTTCCAGTATGTGTGACGAAAATGCCCGTGACCTGCAGAATGTTATTTTCGTTCTATGCGGACATTCTAAATAGCATTGTGAATGGACCGATAATGGTGGATATTCGACTTACCTGTATTAACTGTGCGCTGAAACTTTCAGCGAGGGAAGTGTAAATATCCCTGACACGCATCTTGCATCGAAACCGGGCGAGAGAAGTCGAACTCTGTTGATCTGGCACGAAATCCAACACCGCCTGAGTCTACACTTTCGTTTTATGGGGGCTGCCATGTTTGGGCGCGCAAAGGATTCTGGGAGCCAGAGCCTATATAAGACGTAGAGAATGGACGTTCGGCATTCTGTCATAGACATTCGGCCAGTAAGTATCGTGCGGGAGAGCACAGAGACAGGATCGCCGCAAATGCGCCGAAAGGGCCGAAAGTGCCGATTATTTGCCGAAACAGCGCCGAACCATCCGCCGAAGGGTTGGAAAGCCGAGAGCTTAGTCATAGCTTGGGGATAATAGATACTAACACGCACAGTATCTGAGGACGAGAAGTCCACAGTGGTTCGCACGTCTACAGTAGTTGTTATTCAGCATGCATGACGCATTAAAGTCTAACTTCTAACTGTACCGTGCGAACGATATCTACGGGAAATACAGAGCACCAAATATCCCACACCTGCAGCCTATTTTCATACAAATGCCATTCAGTATGTATTAAACATTAAAGTCTGGTATTTTGTCCGCGGCTAACGTTTTGCGTCGGCAATAGGTGATTAACTGTTTATTAGCCAGTGGTATTCGTACATAGGAACAGGTTCAGTGTAGTCCTCTACCTGAGCACCGGGCCGAAGTACTTTGCCGCAGTCCTCGGTTAATAGCGAATTATCACCGCTAGCGTTGGCTATGTATTTTACATGATTATAAATACTTACTCACACACAGACACCAGATCATCGGCCTTCGGGACGAGATCTGCACATACAGCTCACACTAGCTCGCACTTCAACACAGACTAGCGTTCGAGGTTACGACCGAGAATTGCGTACGTCTAATTCACTCACTCACCTTACCCCCATGGGTCGTATACAGGCTTCGGCTAGATGCGATCAATAACATATACTTGCTTACATACAAGATCGTCGGCCTTAGGGACGGAATAGATCTAATCACACTCATCTACACTAGTTATTCACAGGCCTCGGCTAGGGATAACTGATAACACAAGCTTACATCCACTGTACATATTTACACTGTCGCAGGGCTCGAATTATGCTTTGCCGCAAGACTCTGAATTCTATCACAAATCATTGATATTAATTGACATTACACTGTAAGGTAATAATATACCCCCGAGACCAGGGCATTATTACCACATATATATGCAGACAATCTGAGCCTATTAACTCGTCCTTGGGTCAACGCCGTGAGGGCCGAAGTCAGGTCGCCGAAGACGGGTCGCCGAGCCTGCCGAGCCGAAGACGGGTCGCCGAAATCGGGCCGAGCCGAAGACGTGAAGTCTGCCGAGCCGAAGACGGGTCGCCGAATTCGGGCCGAGCCGAAGACGTGAAGTCTGGCGAGCCGAAGACGGGTCGCCGAATTCGGGCCGCCGATAACAGAGAAGTGCCGAGCCGAAAGGGGCTGCCGTCGAAGACGCTGTAGGGTGCCGTACAGGCCGACGCCGCCGAAGGGCTACTGCTAGCAGAGGCAGTGATACGGAGAGGATTCCAGAGACGATTAATAACGCTTAGATGAACTGGGCCGTGTAACCTTAGACACGGTAGACGTTCCATACAGTCCGGGGCTACGCCTACGACCGGAGAGGAACCAGAGACGCCGTACCATACCACGACGAGAGCCAGTCTGGACGAGACTGGGCCGTGACGCGTCATAGATAGGGTCTCATGTATATATTGTATATTATTGGTCTTTCTCTTTAAGATAAAGATAACACTTAACGATAACTACCTCTAGAGTAGGGATCTTTATTACAGGTATTGTGCGCGTACAGAGCTGTGTACATTGCAGAATACAATATTATTACTTTATTATTGCCTTGGTTGTTTCTACAGGTCCCTCCCATCCTACCTCCTCGATCCAGGTGACAGGTTGAATCGGACCTTCCTCGTTGGCCAATTCCAGTCATACGAGACTGCGTTCACATCAGCCTGACAATTTGTCACAGGGGCCTGAGACCAGGCCGCCTCAAGTCTCGTGTACACCGCAAAGATAGACGTTTTCTGACCGCTCGAACGTCACAATATGAAATAGAGACTCATCCAGTCTACCCGCGCAACTGGGTACAGATTCCTATGCTACAACATCGTCTTGCACCCGTTTTTGTTTATAAATTGTATTAAGTCAAAAATTTCTGAAACTTCAGTATGTTTTGCGAACTAGGCATTCCCTGGCAATATCTGAAAATCAGACACTGGGAATACATACCTTCTTTGTTCATGGCAATTTATCTGTATTTACTAAAGTTATCTTATGGGAGCCATACCTGAGTTATGGTGGGGGGGGGGGACAGCCAGCCCTTGTGTCGCATGACTGCCTGTGACAATAGTTTCAGACACCAGGGCATACTTCTGCAGGTCCAATGCTACCAAGCATATTGAGACGACCAGCCTATGCTGTACAGTTTTGTTCTATTGATAGTTGTATTGAGATCGTTTTTCCAGTGCAAAAGCCTAACATGTAAATGTGTTATCGATGGCCTAATTTTCGTTTATGCCTGTAAAACGCTCACCTGATCAATTCAGAGTAATTTTAACAGCTGTTTTCTTGATGGATTGTATCAGTGTTTGGTACAGATCATTAGCATTTGGTGACAGGTGATGACATAATTCTTTTATGGAGTTATAGCCATTTTTATGCATCTTTGCAGACAAGTTCTGGCCGATGTCCGCCATGTTGTTTCATGATGACATATCTAGACAGATTCGTATCTTGCTAATATGAAATAGTGTGGCGAAAATTCGCCAGTAAGGTGTTTTAAAATCTATGTTTGGATTAAGCGCCCACATTCTTGAGCCTCGACTTCAGCGCCAAAACATAAACATTAGACCGTCGAGAGACTCACGCATATATCGTCTGTGTGATGAAATTTGGCCTGTTGAGAAATTTACCCCCACAGTCGAAAATCCGTGAGTTTCATCTCTTTCACGTAATTTTATGCAAATTCCTACTTATCTATGTTTGCACAATAGATTCAAGTTTATTATGGCGAAGTGTCAGCTCATAATACATAGTATTCTAGACGCTATAGATTTTAGAAGTTTATCAAAATTCTTGACAACCTGATTTGCCGCCAGTTTTTACTGCATGCATGTGTTGTTGTTGTCAAGTTATAGATTTCGATCAGAAACTATGTTTGTCGAACGAGTTAGCGTCTGAGACATCATAACTTGGAAATTGATAGTATTACGCTTACCATGCGGTTATGAATCGTTCAGATAGCATCTCCGTTCTTCTGTTTTATCGCACGGAACACCGGTATGTTTTCGTAGCGAACACGCTGTTAGAGGATAGAGCGGGAAGTTTTACTTGGCGGGGAAGTCTGACAGTGTTTCCCGACCTCGGTTCATAAATTAGCGATGGACGAAGTTGTATTTAAACACACAATACAAACTCCAGATCTTTGGGCATATTTCTCATATAAGTTCAGTTAGAAACATGAAATAATTATTTAGTTATAAAATTGTATGGGGTATGGAAATATTTCCCCATTTCGTATTTCTCAGCCATTCTGTGTACAATTGTGATTGACAGTAGCCAAAACTTCGGCTCTCGGCCAATCAGATCGTCTCATTTCGTGTAGTATTTTAGGCTCTTGTCAGAAATCTATAAATACAGCCGTTTTCGTACAGTACACTCGGTGATGCTCTCAGAGCCGGACATGCAAGTTCTCTCCGACAGCTAAAATAAAACCGTAGTTGCTATCGTAAAAACAACCAAGTTGAAGGATAGATGATTATAGTATTCAACCTAAATAAATAGTTTGATTTTCCGCTAAATTAGCGCTGCAAGAAGTGCTGTACACCATACAGAAATCCTGTTCTGCTTAACATGGCAATTCCCATTTGCTGAGCTTAACCTGGGAAATCCCATTTGCTCTGCTGAGCCAGGTTATTCTAATGCACTCTGCTGAGAGCGGCAGGAAGCCATACGGCGACAATTGAGCTGAACTTCTAAGGATAACTTCATTGAGCAAAAGTCATAAACAGTGAATAATCATTAAAGTTAGTTCTAGTAAGTAAGGAAAATAAACAGTTTTGGCACGGAAAGAAGTTATAGCAGAATTTAAGCCAGCACAACCATTCCTGCACAAAGCAAAGGTTTCCGCGCAGGTCTGCAATGGATTTCGCGCAGGGCTGCAACGGTTTTCGCGCAGGCTGAAACCGTTTTCGCGTAACAACTTTATTATATGAATTTCATTGCTATTCTGGCTGAACCCAGGATTGAAGTAATATTGTGTGCAGATGCTATACCATATTAATTATTTACCTGCGGATTAAACCAGATGAACGAGAAATTTGATGCACAACCATTTCGGACAATAACCTAAATTCAACCAACCAAACTGGCACAACAGAGGAGAAGATATATATATACATAGGGAATAGCATAGGGACATTTATTACAAACTGGTATTCAAGCGAAAGTTGTACATATTGAATAAACTGTTATACTGTTATTTGTTGAACTTGAAACCATTGTTGACGTTTTTATAGGTACATGTATTGGACTATAGTCTGTTGCAAATATAACAAACAGTAACTGGACTAGCAGATTTCGCACAAGCAAATTTGTACAACTTTGACTGGATGAGAAAACGGTACTAAATTCTATATCAGAGAAGTTGAAAGCTGTATTAGCAACTAACTAGAACAACCTGACAACTGATAGTTGAGGTATTTGACGACACGACGAAAACGTACCCCCTTGGTAGCGGCGCCCCCGAAGAGAGATTGGTTATAATTGTGTTCAAGTCTATTGAAGCAGAGGTTCAATAAGGTTTCATACTAA